>JAQOWZ010000047.1:438976-466476 GCA_035578165.1 Stenolophus ochropezus
TACACAAACCCACCCAAACACAAGTGCAGTGAAATTTGTAGACAGCAGTGAGAACATACGACGTTTAAAACGTTTTAAACCATTAGATTTAGTAGATAGATTTAACTAACATTATATAGTTAATATATCGAGTTTTTGTCAGTGGACAAATGCTCCTCATGTAATTCATTTGCTGTTATATTTTTACTTATTATCTTATATTTAGATAGATTGTAAAATTCTTAGGAGATAAAAAAAAGTGTGGTAGGTATTCTAGAACCCAGCCCATGTAGCTTACAATATACAACGTATTCATTAAAATGACACCCAAAAATTAATGTTCATTATCTGATTGATACCTCGTTTTGGTCACTTTTGCATGTCCAATGCTAAAATTATCCATAGTAAAAATCCTAAAGCATGAATATGAATGTTTTAACAAAAAAATCCATTTCAAGAATAGGTAAAATCTGATTTTATTTTTGTAAAAAATCATATAAATTCGAATTTTATAATTCTTCATCATATTTTAGCTAAAAGAAAACATTGCAACAAGAAAATTGCTATTTCAAGTGTGGTAGGTATTCTAGAATCCAGCCCATGTAGTTTACAATATGCAACGTATTCATTAAAATGACACCCGAAAATTTAAATTTTATTATCTGATTGGTACCACGTTTTCGTCACTTTTGCATGTCCGATGCGTAAAACCATCCATAGTATAGATCCTAAAGCATAAATATGAATGTTTTAACAAAAATATCCATTTCAAGAATAGGTAAAATCTGAATTTATTTTTGTAAAAAATCATATAAATATTTGCTTCCGCGCCCGAATTTAATAATTCTTCATCATATCTTAGGTAAAAGAAAACATTTGCAACACAAAAACTGCTATTTCAAGTGTGGTAGGTATTCTAGAATCCAGCCCATGTAGTTTACAATATACAACGTATTCATCAAGAATAGGTAAAATCTGATTTTATTTTTTAAAAAATCATATTAATATTTGCTTCCGCGCCCGAATTTTATAATTTTTCATCATATTTTAGCTAAAAAAAACATTGCAACAAGAAAATTGCTATTTCAAGTGTAGTAGGTAATCTAGAATCCGGCCCATGTAGCTTACAATATACAACGTATTCATCAAGAATAGGTAAAATCTGACTTTATTTTTGTAAAAATCATGTAAATATTTGCTTCCGCGCCCAAATTTTATAATTCTTCATCTTATTTTAGCTAAAAGAAAACATTGCAACAAGAAAATTGCTATTTTAAGTGTGGTAGGCATTTTAGAATCCAGCCCATGTAGCTTACAATTCATTAAAATGTCACCTAAAAATTGAATGTTTATTATCTGATTAGTACCACGCTTTAGTCAGTTTTGCATGTCCAATGCTAAAATTATCCATAGAATAGATCCTAAAGCATGAATATGAATGTATCACCTTTCTTCCCAGCTCGAATGATTTGGTGATATAAATCAACCCGATCTTATGACGCTAGGTCTTAGTGGCGCAAAATATCCTGGGTTGAGCCTCGGTTCGCTCAGATGGGGAAGGCGTGGTTCTGCAAAAGAACAAAAATGCTTCGGAGAGGGCGCCAGTCGGTCAAAACGCGTCAACAGCTCAACAACTGGACCGACACTTCGCAGGATAAACTGGTGATAAGGGGGGGGAGTGAAAGCAATATGTTTAAAAGTTGCGTACTATTGACAAACTATATTCAAACTTGCGTGATACAAATAAAATCGGGTAACGCAAGGCGTCACGCTACAGGACGTCCAAACAGCGAGCGTAAGAAAAATGAAATAAAACGTTTCGCTGTACGCGAGGGTCGTAGTGGTCACGATAATGGCGGCAATTGCAAGGTACAGGTCTGGACGTCGCGTACTGGTTCGATCACGCTCCAACAATTCTTTCCAACAATGCTTGGCCAACACAGCTCCAAAATTGCTCCACGTTACCAGCAAGTAAGCGTGCATAAAACAACCACGTGGATAGGAGGTTGTACAATCGACTCAAATAATCGACGCCAATAAAATGACTGTACGTCGACTAAACGAAGATAATGTAGGAAAACCAACAAATAGAAAAATATAACAACGGAAGAAGCCTAAAAGGGAAACTAAACGTTAGGATTGTGAACATTGAACCATGATGCAGAATTAGGGACATTATTTATTACTTTAGCAAAAATGAAAAATTTATTAATACTTGAATAATATTAAAAAGAAAAAAAGTTAAATATGGAATAAAACTTTAAATATACAACATTACTTTGAACTGAATAAATCTTACCTAAGTTGGAATGCGGCTTAAACGTGAATTAAATTTTGAACACGTCGAAAAAGTATAAATCCGGGCAGGCCCGTAGAATAAACACAATATTCTTTACTGTGTGAAGCACAAACTACCAAACAAAAAAAACTAATAACTGCAGCACACAACTTTCTCTCGTGAGATCAAAATTGCAAGTAATGCTCCTTTGCCAAAAGTTATTTAGGATAAGTCAGAAAAAGGGATCAGGTAAGTGCACGCATCCAATTGCATTAACTTTTAAAATAGTGGTTCAACGAAGTCTCCTTAGTTTCTCACGCCTATGCACATTTCAATGTGGGAGGGTAAGGCTGGTGGCCTAACTTGGTATAAATAAACTACATGTGTCTAAGACTTTTTAGTTAAGTGTGAGAGAATGTGATGATTGATAAATGGATGACAGGCGGACAAGGCGGTCAGGAAATCTCGACAAGGTAAGGGGTGAAATAAGAAAGATTCTACAATATTAATTATTTACTCTATAGGGATACGGAAGTGAAATAAAAGGAATGAAAAACGATGATCACAATTTGAGGTTAGATAACACAACACAAGGAACTGGAGCTCTGAAATTACAATACATGACACTAAAATAACAACTGGATTCTTTAAAACTACTAAACGGGTATGTTACTACGACACGGTTAAACTGACAACTAACGCAAACGAAATTACTTAGGATTGACGGGATCAAGATTCTAGGAATGAATTATGAAAATGCGAGTGAAAATGAGAAAAATGATCAGGACGAAATCTGGCCGTCACAAATGTTAAAAATCTGATTTAATTTTTTTAAAAAATCATATAAATATTTGCTTCCGCGCCCGAATTTAATAATTCTTCATCATATTTTAGCTAAAAGAAAACATTGCAACAAGAAAATTGCTTTTTAAGTGTAGTAGGTATTCTAGAATCCAGCCCATGTAGCTTACAATATACAACGTATTCATTAAAATGACACCCGAAAATTGAATATTTATTATCTGATTGGTACCATGTTTTCGTCACTTTTGCATGTCCAATGCTAAAATTATGCATAGTATAGATCCTAAAGCATGAATATGAATGTTTTAACAAAAATATCCATTTCAAGAATAGGTAAAATCTGATTTAATTTTTTTAAAAAATCATATAAATATTTGCTTCCGCGCCCGAATTTAATAATTCTTCATCATATTTTAGCTAAAAGAAAACATTGCAACAAGAAAATTGCTTTTTAAGTGTAGTAGGTATTCTAGAATCCAGCCCATGTAGCTTACAATATACAACGTATTCATTAAAATGACACCCGAAAATTGAATATTTATTATCTGATTGGTACCATGTTTTCGTCACTTTTGCATGTCCAATGCTAAAATTATGCATAGTATAGATCCTAAAGCATGAATATGAATGTTTTAACAAAAATATCCTTTTCAAGAATAGGTAAAATTTGAATTTATCTTTTTAAAAAATCATATAAATATTTGCTTCCGCGCCCGAATTTTATAATTCTTCATCATATTTTAGCTAAAAAAAAACATTGCAACAAGAAAATTGCTTTTTAAGTGTGGTAGGTAGTCTAGAATCCATCTCATGTAGCTTACAATATACAACGTGTTCATTAAAATGACACCCGAAAATTGAACGTTTATTATCTGCTTGGTACCATGTTTTCGTCACTTTTGCATGTCCAATGCTTAAAACCTTTTATAGTATGGATCCTAAAGCATAAATATGAATGTTTTAACAAAAATATCTATATCAAGAATAGGTAAAATCTGACTTTAATTTTGTAAAAAATCATATAAATATTTGCTTCCGCACCCGAATTTTAAAATTCTTTATCATATTTTAGCTAAAAGAAAACATCTGCACCAAGAAAATTGCTAATCAAGTGTGGTGGTATTCTAGAATCCAGCTCATGTAGCTTAAAATATACAACGTATTCATCAAGAATATGTAAAATCTGACTTTATTTTTGTAAAAAATCATATAAATATTTGCTTCCGCCCCCGAATTTTATAATTCTTCATTATACTTTAGCAAAAAGGAAACATTGCAACAAGAAAATTGCTATTTCAAGTGTAGTAGGTATTCTAGAATCCAGCCCATGTAGCTTACAATATGCAACGTATTCATTAAAATGACACCCGAATATTGAATATTTATTATGTGATTGGTACCACTTTTTGGTCACTTTTGCATGTCCAATGCTTAAAATCATACATATTATAGATCCTAAACCATGAATATTAATATTTTAACAAAAATATCCATTTCAAGAATAGGTAAAATTTTACTTTATTTTTGTAAAAAATCATATAAATATTTGCTTCCTCGCCCGAATATTATAATTCTTCATCATATTTTAGCTAAAAGAAAACATTGCAACAAGAAAATTGCTACTTCATGTGTAGTAGGTATTCTAGAATCCAGCCCATGTAGCTTACATTATACAACGTAATCATCAAGAATAGGTAAAATCTGACTTTATTTTTCTAAAAAATCATTAAAATATTTGCTTCCGCGCCCGAATTTAATATTTGTTCTTCATATGTGCAAGTCCAATGCTTAAAACCATCCATAGTATAGATCCTAAAGCATAAATATGAATGTTTTAACAAAAATATCCATTTCAAGAATAGGTAAAATCTGACTTAATTTTTGTAAAAAATCATATAAATATTTGCTTCCGCGCCCGAATTTTATAATTCTTTATCATATTTTAGCTAAAAGAAAACATTTCAACAAGAAAATTGCTATTTCAAGTGTGGTAGGTTTTCTAGAATCCAGCCCATGTAGCTTACATTATACAACGTAATCATCAAGAATAGGTAAAATCTGACTTTATTTTTGTAAAAAATCATATAAATATTTGCTTCAACGCCCGAATTTTATAATTCTTTATCACATTTTAGTTAAAGAAAACATTGCAACAACAAAATTGCTATTTCAAGTGTGGTAGGTATTCTAGAAATCAGCACATGTAGCTTACAATATACAACGTATTTATCAAGAATAGGTAAAATCTGACTTTATTTTTGTAAAAATTCATATAAATATTTGCTTCCGAGCCCGAATTTTATAATTCTTCATTATATTTTAGCTAAAAGAAAACATTGCAACAAGAAAATTGCTATTTCAAGTCTGGTAGGTATTCTAGAATCCAGCCCATGTAGCTTACAATATAAAAAGTAACCATTAAAATGACACCTGAAAATTTAATGTTGATTATCTGATTGGTACCACGTGTTGGTCACTTTTGCATGTCCAATGCTTAAAACCATCTCTAGTATAGATCCTAAAGCATGAATATGAATGTAGTAACAAAAATATCCATTTCAAGAATAGGTAAAATCTGACTTTATTTTTGTAAAAAATCATATAAATATTTGCTTCCGCGCTCGAATTTTATAATTATTCATCATATTTTAGCTAAAAGAAAACATTGCAACAAGTAAATTGCTATTTCAAGTGTGGTAGGTATTATAGAATCCAGCCCATGTAGCTTAAAATATACAACGTAATCGTCAAGAATAGGTAAATTCAGACTTTATTTTTGTAAAAAATCATATAAATTTTTGCTTCCGCCCCCGAATTATATAATTCTTCATCATATTTAAGCTAAAAGAAAACATTGCAACAAGAAAATTCCTATTTTAAGTATGGTTGGTTTTCTAGAATCCAGCCCGTGTAGCTTTTAATATACAACGTAATCATCAAGGATAGGTAAAATCTGACTTTATTTTTGTAAAAAATCATATAAATATTTGCTTCCACGCTCGAATTTTATAATTTTTTATCATATTTTAGTTAAAGAAAACATTGCAACAACAAAATTGCTTTTTCAAGTTTAGTAGGTATTCTAGAATTCAACCCAGGTAGCTTACAATATACAACGTATTCATCAAGAATAGGTAAAATCTGACTTTACTTTTGTAAAAACTCATATAAATATTTGCTTCCGCGCCTGAATTTTATAAATCTTCATCATATGTGCATGTCCAATGCTTAAAACCACCCATAGTATAGATCCAAAAGCATGAATATGAATGTTTTAGCAAAAGTATCCATTTCAAGAATAGGTAAAATCTGACTTTATTTTTGTAAAAAATCATATAAATATTTGCTTCCGCGCCCGAATATTATAATTCTTCATCATATTTTAACTAAAAGAAAGCATTGCAACAAGAAAATTGCTATTTCAAGTGCGGTAGGTTTTCTAGAATCCAGCCCAAGTAGCTTAAAATATAGAACGTATTTATCAAGAATAGGTAAAATCTGACTTTATTTTTGTAAAA
This sequence comes from Stenolophus ochropezus, assembly GCA_035578165.1. Classification (NCBI taxonomy): domain Eukaryota; kingdom Metazoa; phylum Arthropoda; class Insecta; order Coleoptera; family Carabidae; genus Stenolophus; species Stenolophus ochropezus. The sequence goes on from JAQOWZ010000047.1 coordinate 445,556, forward strand.
AATCTTTAAAATATTTGCTTCCGCGCCCGAATTTTATAATTCTTTATCATATTTTAGCTAAAAAAAAAACATTGCAACAAGAAAATTGCTATTTCAAGTTTGTTAGGTTTTCTAGAATCCAGCCCATGTAGCCTACAAAATACAACGTAATCATCAAGAATATGTAAAATCTGACTTTATTTTTGTAAAAAATCATTAAAATATTTGCTTCCGCGCCCGAATTTAATATTTGTTCTTCATATGTGCATGTCCAATGCTTAAAACCAACCATAGTATAGATCCTAAAGCATGAATATTAATGTTTTAACAAAAATATCCATTTCAAGAATAGGTAAAATCTGACTTTATTTTTGTAAAACATCATATAGAAATTTGCTTCCGCGTCCGAATTTTATAATTCTTAATCATTTTTTAGCTTCTAGGAAACATTGCAACAAGAAAATTGCTATTTTAAGAGTGGTAGGTATTTTAGAATCCAGCCCATGTTGCTTACAAAATACAACGTATTTATCAATAAATGGTAAAATCTGACTTTATTTTTGTAAAAAATCATATAAATATTTGCTTCCGCGCCCGAATTTTATAATTCTTTATCATATTTAAGCTAAAAGAAAATATTGCAACAAGAAAGTTGCTCTTTCAAGTGTAGTAGATATTCTAGAATATCCAGCCCATGTATCTTACAATATACAACGTATTCATTAAAATGACACCCAAAAATATAATGTTTATTATCAGATTGGTACCACGTTTTGGTCTCTTTTGCATGTCCAATGCATTAAAACATCCATAGTATAGATCCTAAAGCATGAATATGAATATTTTAACAAAAATATCCATTTCAAGAATATGTAAAATCTGACTTTATTTTTGTAAAAAATCATATAAATATTTGCTTCCGCGCTCGAATTTTATAATTATTCATCATATTTTAGCTAAAAGAAAACATTGCAACAAGTAAATTGCTATTTCAAGTGTGGTAGGTATTATAGAATCCAGCCCATGTAGCTTAAAATATACAACGTAATCGTCAAGAATAGGTAAAATCAGACTTTATTTTTGTAAAAAATCATATAAATTTTTGCTACCGCCCCCGAATTATATAATTCTTCATCATATTTAAGCTAAAAGAAAACATTGCAACAAGAAAATTCCTATTTTAAGTATGGTTGGTTTTCTAGAATCCAGCCCATGTAGCTTACAATATACAACGTAATCATCAAGGATAGGTACCACGTTTTGGTCTCTTTTGCATGTCCAATGCATTAAACCATCCATAGTATAGATCCTAAAGCATGAATATGAGTGTTTTAATAAAAATATCCATTTCAAGAATATGTAAAATCTGACTTAATTTTTGTAAAAAATCATATAAATATTTGCTTCCGCGCTCGAATTTTATAATTATTCATCATATTTTAGCTAAAAGAAAACATTGCAACAAGTAAATTGCTATTTCAAGTGTAGTAGGTATTATAGAATCCAGCCCATGTAGCTTAAAATATACAACGTAATCGTCAAGAATAGGTAAATCAGATTTTATTTTTGTAAAAAATCATGTAAATATTTGCTTCCACGCCCGAATTTTATGATTCTTTATCATATTTTAGTTAAAGAAAACATTGCAACAACAAAATTGCTATTTTAAGTGTGGTAGGTATTTTAGAATTCAGCCAATGTAGCTTACAATATACAATGTATTCATCAAGATTAGATAAATCTGACTTTATTTTTCTAAAAACTAATATAAATATTTGCTTCCGCGCCCGAATTTTATAAATCTTTTTCATATGTCCATGTCCAATGCTTAAAATCATCCATAGTATAGATCCTAAAGCATGAGTATGAATGTATTAACAAAAATATCAATTTGAAGAATAGGTAAAATCTGACATTATTTTTGTAAAAAAATCATATAAATATTTGCTTCCGCGCCCGAATTTTATAATTATTCATTATATTTTAGCTAAAAGAAAACATTGCAATAAGTAAATTGCTATTTTAAGTGTGGTAGGTATTATAGACTCCAGCCCATGTAGCTTAAAATAAACAACATAATCGTCAAGATTAGGTAAAATCGGACTTTATTTTTGTAAAAAATCATATAAATATTTGCTTCCGCGCCCGAATATTATAATTCTTTAACATATTTTAATTAAAGAAAACATTGTAACAAGAAAATTGCTATTTCAATTGTGGTAGGTTTTCTAGAATCTAGCCTATGTAGCTTACAATATACAACGTATTCATCAAGAATAGGTAAAATCTGACTTTATTTTTGTAAAACATTATTTAAATATTTACTTCCGCGCCCGAATTTTATAATTCTTCATCATCTTTTAGCTAAAAGAAAACATTGCAACAAGAAAATTGCTATTTCAAGTGTGGGAGGTATTCTGGAATCCGGCACATGTAGCTTACAATATACAACGTATTCTTTAAAATGACACCCGAAAAGTGAATGTTTATTATCTGATTGGTACCACGATTTGGTAACTTTTGCATGTCCAATGCTTAAAACCATTCATAGTATAGATCCTAAAGCATGAATATGTATGTTTTAACAAAAATATGCATTTGAAGAATAGGTAAAATCTGACATTATTTTTGGAAAAATTCATATAAATATTTGCTTCCGAGCCCGAATTTTATAATTCTTTATTATATTTTAGCTAAAAGAAAACATTGCGACAAGAAAATTGCTATTTCAAGTGTGGTAGGTATTCTAGAATCCAGCCCATGTAGCTTACAATATACAACGTATTCATGAAGAATAGGTAAAATCTGACTTTATTTTCGTAAAAAATCATATGAATATTTGCTTCCGCGCCCAAATTTTATAATTCTTTATCATATTTTAGCTAAAAGAAAACATTGCAATAAGAAAATAGCTATTTCTAGTGTGGTAGGTATTCTAGAATCCAGCCCAATTAGCTTACAATATACAACGTATTCATCAAGATAAGGTAAAATCTGAGTTTATTTTTGTACAAAATCATATAAATATTTGCTTCCGCGCTCGAATTTTATAATCCCTCATCATATTTTAGCTAAAAGAAAACATTGTAATAAGAAAATTGCTATTTCAAGTGTGGTAGGTTTTGCAGAATCCAGCCCATGTAGCTTACAACATACAACGTATTCATCAAGAATAGGTAAAATCTGACTTTAGTTTTGTAAAAAATCATCAAAATGTTTACTTCCGCGCCCGACTTTTATAATTCTTTATCATATTTTAGCTAAAAGAAAACATTGCAAGAAGAAAATTGCTATTTCAAGTATGGTAGGTAATCTAGAATCCAGCCCATGTAGCTTACAATATACAACGTATTCATTAAAATGACACCCGAAAATTGAATGTTTATTATCTGATTGGTAGCACGTCTTTGTCATTTCTGCATGTCCAATGCCTAAAACCATCCATAGTATAAATCCGAAAGCATGAATATGAATGTTTTAACAAAAATATCTAATTTAAGAATAGGTAAAATCTGACTTTATTTTCGTAAAAAATCCTATGAATATTTGCTTCCGCGGCCGAATTTCATAATTCTTCATCATATTTTTGCTAAAAGAAAACAATGCAACAAGAAAATTGCTATTTTAAGTGTGGTAGGTGTACTAGAATCTAGCCCATGTAGCTTACAATAAACAACGTATTCATTAAAATGACATTCGAAAATTGAATGTTTATTATCTGATTGGTACCACGTTTTGGTCACTTTTGCATGTGCAATGCTTAAAACCTTCCATGGTATAGATCCTAAAGCATGAATATGAATGTTTTAACAAAAGTATCAGTAGGTATAATCGGCGGGTACGAGCCTACTTCCGGTTGGTAACGCGCTCGCAGTATTGGAACTGCGCCGAGCGCGCCGCAACCCACATGCGTCCAGTGTGTTGTGTACAGCGCAGCACATCGGCGTGCTGTTGCCCTGAATTTTATGCAACCCGCATGCCTTGTTTGTATTGTTGTGCAGTTTCCCAATAGAGATTTCACTCTTGTGTGGTGCCCTCTCCCTCTTCCTTTTTCTCTTCCTCACTCTCTCTCTCTGCGGTGTATGAAATTATATTTCGATATATATATATATATATATATGTATATATATATATATATATATATATATATATATATATATATATATATATATATATATATATATATATATATATATATATATATTGAACTCTGTACTCTTATGGTCTCTTTTTTGTCCGTTCGGTACAAAATATCTAGTTGTTTTTTATTTACTAAAATTGTTGTCATTATTTTTTAACTGAATGGTTGAACGTATTAATGTGTATGTCTAACTGTTATTGAAATCATTGGAACTAAAGATCTAGAGTTCGAATCCCAGCGACAGACATTATTTTTTTATTTGTAACACAAATATTACAACAGATGTCTCTGGTGTATATTAAAATTACATGTATATGTATGTGTGAGCACTAGAGAAGCAAATTAATACTTGGTATTACTATTTTTTAATTTAGTTACATTTTTGATGTTCATCAAGAATATTCCTTTTTACCAATGTATATATTATTTTTTATATTATTAAGTTCTTCACATGTTGTTTTAACTATAATTAGTGAATTTAGTGATGAAGATTCACTTATATTTTTGGAACAATATAGTTATATGAACAATGATAATAATACTATTGTGTCATATAACACACAAAATAATTCAGCGTATAGAAATGGTTTAATTTTGTATCAAAAGAGACATAATTTATCAGCAGATGGAATATTAAATAACGAAACAATAAATTTTATGCGAAAACCAAGATGTGGTATGCCCGATATAGACCAATTTACCACACATCATATAAAATGGGGAAATAATACGATATATTGGTATTATCATGGACATGAAGATGGCAATATAATGAATAATATTATAGAAAAAGCATTTAATTTATGGTCTAAGTATACTAATTTAGAATTTTTCAGAACAAATGTTTATAATAATGCTCAAATATTTATTACATTTGGTAATACATTTCACTACAGATATAAACCTCATGGAAGTTGTACTTCAAATTTTGATGGTCCCGGTAGTATATTGGGACATGCTGATTATCCAAATATAAATTTTTATTCAGAGATTCATTTAGATATTACAGAAAATTGGTCTTTAGAATTATCAAAACCGGATGATGAAAGTATTTTTAGTTTATACCAAGTACTCATACACGACATAGGACATGTATTAGGATTGCATCATTCTTCTGATACGAATTCCATAATGTATGCAGCGTATAACACACATCCACATATATTTACAATTTATTCAGATGAATTTCCTGAAGATGATATAAGAGGAATTCAAAATTTATATGGTAGTAAATCACAAACTATTGTGACCGATCTTGTCAATACAACTTTAGTAACAGAAAAAGTACAACAAGTAAAAAATAAATTGCAGGAAACAGAGCAAGATGATGACAATTCTTTTCCATTGTTATGTGATTTGACAGATGTTAAGAATTTTCTTATTGTCAATAAAAAAATTTATATTTTTTATAAACATTGGATTTGGTATAAAGAACTTAATTCAAAAATTTTTAATAATAAACCAATGTTAATAACAGATTGGTTACCATTTTTACCAGAAAATTTTACAAATATATCAGCTGTATATTTGAGACCTAATGGAAATGTTGTTTTAATTATAAATGATCAAAGTTACAATATAAAATATCCTTCATTTTTAGCTGATTCTTCGTATTCTGGTAATCCTTACAATAAAGCTATACATAACATACATGGGGCAGTAAATAACCATTTTGGTAATACATATTTATTTTATAACGGTGACAGCTTTATTGAAAAAGACGAGTTTAATTTTGTAACAATTAATAATGGTAAAATGAAAGATAAATTTCCTGGAATACCAGATAATATAGAAACTGTATTTAAATATACAAATGGTCGTTTGTATTTTTTTAAAAATAATATTTTTTATGAATTTATTGAATTCACAAATATGTTAGAACGAGCTGATAAATTTAATTTTTCTTTATTTGACTTTAACTGTCCTAACATTAGTATATTAGAACAAATTCAAATTTTATTATCAAAATTGTGGAATTACAAAAATCAGTAATTATTATTCACTGTCAACTAAAGTATATACAGGGTGTTTGGCGAAAGGCCGGCACCCAAAATATTTCCTTTATTTTGAGAGATACAAGAAAATATTGAGGAGCAAAGCTAAACTAGACAAAGGGACTCATAAAATGATCCTAGTACAAATTTTGTGTCACTTCCGGTTTTAGCGGAAATGGCTCCAACTTTAATTCTAACATAGGGAATCGGTATTTTTATATATTTTTTCGAAATGTACATAAAATTAGCTTTACAATGATACCAAAATATCATAGTTTTACTTCAACCATTTCAAAATGGCGACAATTTATTTTCATATTTATGTACATACAACTATAGGTAATTAACGCAAAAAAAAATAATTTTAAAATACCTCACAGTAATCAACACAATACAAAAACTTTCTAAATATAACAAACAAAATTAAAATTAAAAATACTCAAAATGGCCGCCGTCATTTTTTGCACAATTTGTCAAATATAACAAATTCTGCCATTACATCGTCAGGAAAGGTAGATCTAATATTTTTTGACATTACTTGTTTGATTTCAGGTAACAAAATCTCAAATAGCTGGCTATGGTGTTTTTTTTAATGAATTTTTATTAGTAAATATTTTAAAAATAAAGTGTCGCCATTTTGAAATGGTTAAAGCAAAACAATGATATTTTGGTATCATTGTAGAGCTAATTTTATGTACATTCCGAAAAAAAATATAATAATACCGATTCCCTATGCTAGAATAAAAGTTGTACACACTTCCGCTGAAACCGGAAGTGACACAAAATTATTAATACGACCATTTTATGAGTCCCTTTACCTAATTTAACTTTGCTCCTTAACATTTTCTTGTATCTATCAAAATAAAGGAAATATTTTGGGTGCCGGCCTTTCGCCAAACAACCTGTATATGAGAAATATTTTATAAACACTTGTCCCTTTTCTTCACAATTATTTACAAAATGTACATTTCAACTACACTGTAGTCATCTTCAGTTCTCATATATTTTTACTTCACGTTAACTCAAACTAATTATTAGTAAAGTATATATAATTTGACTTTGAAATAAAATAGTTAGTTACAAAGTAAATCTACATCATCTCAGATTTTAATTTTTCGAAGTTTACTGATGTTAATTATATATTAAGTTTTAAACCTGATAGTGTAACGTATCAAACATTGAAAAAATATTATGAAGCAGACTTAAAATCTATTTTTCCATTAAATTCAATGACCAATGAAGATATTAAAAATCTTCCAGTGGAATTTATAAAATATAAAAATAAAGGAGATATTGGACAACTGAGTTTTGTGTGGGACAAATTACCTGAAGAATGGAAAAAGGATAATTTTTTTAAAAAATTTGAATCTTGTTTACAACATCCTGATACGAGACTTACTGTGACTGATTCACCATATGATTGCTTACTTATCACAAATTGTCCATTGTGTTATGAAGATAAAAAATTATCACTTCAAAGTGAATTTAATCGTTTATCTACATTCAGTACGTGGTCAAATACAAATATTTGTGCCAAGGAATTAGCAACAGTCGGTTTCTTTTACAAAAACTATAGTGATATTGTGCAGTGTGCTTTTTGTGATGTTGAAATATGCAATTTTGAGGAAAACGATGTTGCACTGTTTGAACATTATCGTTGGTCTCCAAATTGTAAATTTCTATTAAAAAATACTACAAATGTTGCAATTAATAAATATTATACAAATTATGTTCTTAGTATTGTTAAGATTTTAATTTACATAAAATGTAGTAAGACTATACATAAAGAAGATAAAGAGAAATGTATAAAATTGTTGAAAGAAAATTATAAACATTTTTATACATTCATTGTACCTGTAATTGAAAAAATAAAGAAAAACACAAATAATTTGTAATTATATTGTTTTATTATATACCTCATTACATAATATTACATAAAATTATCTGAATTTATACAATATATATCATCGTCTAGAATTTTTTAAATTTTATATACATTACTTACAGCATAAACATATGGAATAGAATGTAAGAAACATGTTTTATGAATTAAACAATTTTTTAAAGCTACTTTATAATTAAATTCGCTTAAAACTATAATATTACATGTTTCTACACTGAATGATAATAAAAATTCTTTTTTGGCAGCACCTTGTACGTAAACAGTTTTTGATTCTTCTAAAAAATTTTTTAGCTCACAACACATTTCGTTATAGTTTATGTGTCCGTTATCTCATTTTAATCCGTGATGATTTCGACATAACCATGTAGCACATCTTTTGTTATGTTGTGGTAATTCTTCCCATGTAAATGGTGGTTTGATATAAAAATGTTGTTGTTTACTTCCATCTCTCGATAGTATAAAAATTTCTTTTGGTATTATAATATATCCATCAGCTTGAAATCCTTGTATGTCAATAATTAACTCCATTATATATAGTTTTTGTACGATGTTCTAATTACTTTGAATGTTTGAAATAAAATGAGCTTGTAACATCACTTGATAGCAGATTATATTCAACTATCTTATCATGTATTATTAGAATGTTTGCGATTGTATGGTAGGAAATTCTAATATCAGCTGAAGAAGTTTGAAAAGTTTCATTTTTCTTTTGATTTGAGCAATGAAGTACGATGTTCTAATTGTTTTAAATGTTTAAATTAAAATGAGTTTCTAACATCCCCTGACAACGGGTTATATTCAACAATCTTATCATGTATTATCAGACAATACGCGGTTCGGTTCGCCGGGAAATTCGTGTCTGATTCAAATTCCAATCTAATGTCAACTGAAGAGGTTTGAAGAGTTTCATTTTGATTTGAGCAATCAATTACTATTAATGGTGCAATTTCTTTGAATTTCTTTCTATCTAATAATACACCGAAATTTTGTTGATAGTAATCATTTTGAAAATTTGCATACATGTGATACAGAACTGCATAATTATTATTTGAAAAGTCAATATTTAAGTTGTCGTATGGATAATATGTAGAATTCAAATACAATTTAATATTTGTTAAATTACACTAATCGAAAATGCTTGCATCCTTATCTTTTTTATTTTTACGATCAGTTTGAAACTCTACAATTACAAATCTTGGTGTTTCAAACTGTGTAGACGATTTAATAGACCATGTTTTTAATAGCTGCTGGTAGTACAGGATATTCATATATATCCCAAGAACGATATGCTAATTGCAAAAAACGATTTGAATTTACAATGTTTAATAATTTTAAACGATTTTCATTGTTAACTGACACATGTGGCATGCACCAAACAATTTTTTTTATATTAAATTTTAATTCTACTTTTGTTTTGTAAGCAGCTCTATCATTCCTTGCTCTTATCAAATTAAGTTCTTGTCGCACATTTAAAATAATTTTCTTGTTGTCTTCTGCAAATCCGAGTAACATTTTTAAGGGAATGCATACATTAAAATTACCCCCCTTATCCAAAATATTTTCATTATCAACAATCCAACCAGCATTTATTAAATTTTGACGTTCTGAATATGAATTAGATACATATCCTTTCATTGTGCATGTTATTCCAACATTTTTAATTGTATCAATTTCAGCAGTGTTTAATAAATATTTTATATATTCAAATAAATAGGAAATACTATTATTAGTAATTTTAGTATCTATAGGAGGTGCAGATCCATCTTCTTTTGTTAATTTGCTTTCAATATATAAGTAACTTTCATGTGGTAATGTATAAATATCCTGTTGTTGTATTTGTATTCGAATTTCATCACAATTATTAAAAGATGAAGCAACAATTGGTTGATAACTATGTATTTGTTTGTTTGATATTGTATTATCAAACACAATATTAGATGTCATATTTAAAATATTACTCATAGTTTATATTTTAAGTTTTAAACCCAATGACTTTAGAAATATCTTATTTTTTGTAGATACAGTATATTTTCAGGTTAATAAACGTCTTTTTGACAACACTGACGGTACACTGAATTTTGTCTCTGATAGTTGAGTTCTTTTATAGTCAATACCCATTAGAAACTTTTTTAAATGAAGTCTCACAGTAATCGTCTCACCACGAAAATTTACTAATCTTCCCTCTTGATCAGTAATAGTTAGAGTAATATTATTTACTCTATTATTGTTCACTGGTAAATAAATCACATTTTTAGGTACTTCGAGTATTTTATATCCAGGTGCAACTGATGGGAAAAATTCATGAATAATATGTTCCAGTTTACCATTCTTATAAGGCCCCGTAACTATATTACATTGAGTAAGAATAGAGTTCACATTAAATTATATCAACTGGTAAATCACTTTCATAAATAATATTACTTTCAAGCATCCGTTTCGTAAATCCAAGCAATGCACCAATATTATTTTCCTTCGTAAAATCAATTCTAACTGAACTTTTTATTTCGCATCTTAATGTATTATTGTTAGCAATTAGATTAATAAAGTTATTTTTCTTTTTCTCTTTTTTTTGGATTATATTATCAAAATAAACTGTATTAGGATTGTTAAGTTCTTTCTTTAAAATTTTATCTAAATCTTCAATTTCATATAAATCCACTGAAATAGTGTATTCTTGAATTGCGTTATCAATATAATAATAAAATTTATTATTAGTTTCATCAACGTTGGGTATTGAATGAAATGTTTCAAAATTAATTAAACCAACAGCATATTCGCTACGATTATTTAGTTCAATAGCTGGAAAAAAATCTGCACTTAATTCTGATTTATTTCCAGTTAATGTAATTGTTATAGAATCCATTATTAAACTAATTTAATTAGAAATTTACTTTTGAATTTATAAGAAAATTTAAACATAAGTGACCACAATTATATGAATTTAATTTTTGTAATCGTTTATGATTATATTTGATTTTAATCTTATCCCCAAAAATAATATACTAACTCTTTAGGTGGTGGTAAATTTCCAAAACTGTCAAAATACAAAACATAATTATTTTTTTTAATGTATGCAACCCAATGAGTCCCAGGGCCGTAGTTGTTATCTAAGTTAACAATTGCAGCTTCATATTTTAATGGAAATTTTGGTAGTGTGTCACGCATATAGATACCACGAAAATGTTTTATATTCGAACTATATTTCTTTAAATCCCAATTAGTTAACGCCCTGTTCGGCATTTTTTTTTTGTTATTCCCATACCAAATTTTCGTTTTGCTTTCATCATGTTTGTTACCGTCCAAGCAGCTGCTTTTTCTTTAAAGGATGAATCTTTTGATAATACTCTGTTCCACGCTCTTTCTTGTAAAATTTTGTCAACTTCGTGTCTTTTTTTTTAATCATTGCTGTGGGAATAAGCAATGCCATGTTCACGACAAGCTTCATCTAACGGGTTGATACCCCGATGACCTAGAGCTAATCTTTTCCTTAATTTCGTACCAGGACCACAAAAATTATAACCAGGTATGTGTAGTTCAATAAATAAAGAATCTATTACTTTGTTAATTATACCAGCTCCACTGTACGTAATCATTCAGTTCTGGTTTGTAAGTAAAGTATAAAACAGTCTTACGTATATATATATATATATATACTCAATAAATAAAATGTCATTTATTAAGCACAAGCAATCTTTAAAAGTAAAAAAATTTGTTTTGAAATCTCTTAAAAATGATATTAGAAATCATAGTAATTTATTACCAAATAACATACGTTGTATAATTTTTGGACCTAGCGGTTCTGGGAAAACCAATATTTTGCTTAGTTTACTTACTCATATAAATGGTTTAAAATTTATAAATATTTATTTATATTCAAAATCAACACAACAACCGAAATACAAGTTTCTAAAAGAATGTGCATCCAAAGTGAAGGGAATGGGTTATTACGAATTTAATGACAATTGTGATATTATATTACCAAATGAAGCACAACATAATTCTGTTATAATTTTCGATGTTGTAACTTGTGATAAACAAAATTGTATGCGTGAATATTTTAGTATGGGACGACACAATTTAATTGATTGTTTTTATCTTTCCCAGACATATGCACACATACCAAAACATTTAATTAGCGACAATACAAATTTTATTATTTTATTAAAACAAGATGAAACTAATTTGCGTCATGTTTATAATGATCATGTTAATACAGATATGTCCTTCGATCAATTCAAAAATTTTTGTATAAAAAGATAAATATGACTTTGCAGTCATTGATAAAGACAGTTGTGGCTTAGGTCGTTACCGGAAGGGGTTAGATAAATTTTATCAAAAAGAATCAATGACAAGAAAGTTCTACAAGATATTATATCAGTAAGTAAAGTATTACGAAAAAAATTTAATGCTGTAAAAAGAGGGCATGTTGACACAGAAGAATTATTACAAAAAACATTTAAACCAATAATTACACCTTTAGACGAATTCGTTAAAAACAAATCTAGTTCAGAAATAAAGGAAAAAACAGAAATTAATAACGAAACTAAAAAATTTAAACAAAAATAAAATTTTGAAGATTTTCCTAATGAACCTTTTGGTCTCCAACAATTTCTAATGTAAAAACAGAAAATAAGTATGAAATATCACCAGAAATTTCGCCAATAACAGAAGCCAGATTATCAATTAATACACCGCAAGGACAAGAAGATTGGGAAAATTTAGAATTGAAATTTGGAAATGTAGCTTCAAAATATCTCATGAAATATTTATTAAATCATGGTGATATTGATAAAATATATGGGTTAAAATATGATAATGGGTTATTTAAATTGGGAAAAAAATATAAAGAAACAGATAAAAATGATATCATAATTGACAATATTCAGTATGAAGGAACAGAAGGTTTATACGAATTAATTTTTAAAAAAGATCCACAATCATACACCGAACATGATAAAGAGGTATATATAAATATTCTAAAACAAACAGATGCACATAAAAATACAACAGGAACACGAGTCATTATATCTACATATCCCAAATATTTTAACATTATTAAACCAAATTTTGTACGTCCATCGTCCCGTTCTACTAAAGCTAAAAAAAAAAATTCGCTATCTGTACAAACAAAAATTAAAAAGAAAGGTTATGGATTGCTTCCTACTGACATAGAATTTACAGACTATAAGCGAGAATATGTCTATTGGGATTCTGCTGAGGAGTTAGTAGATCGTCTACAATTACTACTGGCCTCGAAACAAGCGGGGAATAATAATGTAAACAATGGAATTATATCCATTATTGAAGAATTAAGAGAAGCTAATATAATACAATAAATATTTAAAATTTGCTATTAGTATTAAAATGTCTGTTGACAAGTTCGGTAGACATTTTAAACGACAAAAAAATTATAGTGATCAGTTTTCGTTGCGGTTAAATAATAATACATATGACGTAAATGACAAAAGATTAGTAAATGTTGCAAATCCAATAGAGCCATTAGATGCAACTACTAAAAATTATGTTGATTTACAAATTATAAAATCTGTAAAAGATGTGCAATCACATTCAATAAATATATCAATAGAAGATAATACAGAAGTATACAATGCTAAAATGAAACCAATTGCAAATGTTGCAGTGCCAATTAACAATACAAACGCAACAAATAAAAAGTACGTAGATGAAAAAATTGACTCAGTAATAAACGTAATTCCATCAATTGTAGACTCAAAAATTAATGCAAAATTGAATATATTTAATGATCTTATAGAAACAAAATCAAATAATAATCAACAAAAAATAGAATCTAATATAATTGTATCATTGTAGACTCAAAAATTAATGCAAAATTGAATGTATTTAATGATCTTATAGAAACAAAATCAAATAATAATCAACAAAAAATAGATGCTATAAATAGAACATTACCAGAAATTATAAAATTCAAAAATAAATACTAATTTGAACAAATTTAACAAACTTGTAAAAGACATTGAAAAAATACTAGAACCCCAATTGAAACAATTGTAAAATCATTAGACTCAATTGTGGGCTCAAAATTAAATACTCATTTACACAATATTAATGAAAGAATAGAAGAAATAGTAAGAAATAAATAACAAACAAATATTCGTGACCAAAGTTCTAAAATTGAAAAACAAGATGAAAAAATCGTTAATCTTACGACTATGGTACAGAACATGATGAAAGAAAAAACTATAGTCCAAAACATCTTGAAAGAAAGAATAAAGAGTATTCAACCAGACGAATCATAAATTAAATTGATTGTAGAAAAATATCTTAAAGATCATATTAAAATTGGTTTAAACAAAGACGAAATAGAATTATACAACTAAAATACCAAATAAAAAAATATTGTTACGAAATAGAAGAATTATTTAAGAAATATATTGAAAAATTAAAAAACAATGAGTAAACTAAATGTTGCAAGAGAATTACATAAACCTGCACGTCGAAATTTTCAAAGACGAAAAGTTATAACAACATGTATTGATGACTTATGGCAATGCGATCTTGTAATTATGATTCCATATCAACGTGAAAATAAAGGATATAAGTATTTATTAACAATAATTGATGTATTTTCTAAATATGCGTGGGCTTTACCAGTAAAAACAAAATCTGGTGATGACGTCACCAAAACTTTTGTAAAAATTTTAAAACAAGGTCGTATACCAAAAAATTTACATACGGATGACGGAAAAGAATTTTACAATAGCACATTTACGAAAGAAATAAAAAAATATGGAATCAATCATTATTCAACATTTAGTAATCTTAAAGCAAGTGTAATGGAAAGATTTAATCGTACGTTGAAAACTAACATGTGGCGAGAATTTAGTGTTCAAGGTTCATACAAATGGTTAGATATGTTACCACGATTAATTAAAAAATATAACAATTCAAAACATAGAACAATAAAAATGAAACCTTTAGATGTAACACAGAAAAAAGAAGATCATTTATTAAAAACTGTATATAACAATATTAAAATCGTTGGTCGTGGTAAGTACAAAATTGGTGTTTTTTATGAATTAGTAAATACAAGTCCATATTTGATAAAGGATATATTCCGAATTGGAGTACAGAAATATTTAAGAATGTAAAAGTAAATATTACAAATCCTGTTACTTATCTTATTGAAGACTATGAAGGGAATAAAATTAGAGGTGGATTTTATGAACACGAACTTCAAAAAACAAACTTTCCAAATATTTACTTAGTAGAAAAAGTTTTAAAAACTAAGGGATCGAAAGCTTTTGTGAAATGGTTAGGTTTCAATAAAACACACAATTCGTGGATAAATAAATCTGATATTATTTAAAAAATATATATTATCTGATCATCACAACAATGAATAATGTCCCCAGGGTAGAGTATCGGTCTGTCCATCAATGATATATCTTTTGTCATCATTATTTGTAAGACATAATTTGTTAATTTCACATGAAAATATTGTGTGATTTTTAGATATTATATTCTGTTGTCTTTTGTACATATGTGAATTTGTAAATAAACAGTCTTTATAACAGTCAATAGTGAGTGTTATTGTTGTTATTCCTGAAATTCCCTTAGCTCGATTGTATGATTTGTTATTTTCCAATGCAAAGGAATACATTTTTGATTTTAAACCTGCAAATTCTGTCATTAGTAACCCGCTATTCTCATCTTTAAACAATCCAACAACTTTTATGTTCGCTTGTGGTATATCATACTTATTATCTACTGTATAGTCCGATGTGTCAAATCTGTGTATGTCTTCTTTTATGTGTATGTATGGGTCTTCATTAAATTTATAAATAAATGAGTCAGTGTCCATGTACAGTAATTTTGGCGCTGTATAAGTTTTATGTATGTAATTGTAATGAAAGTCATACATAAGTGTTTTGGATATATCTAATATAGCCATACCAATATAAATAGGTTTAATAAACAAAATTTTTATTTTACTTAGTTCGATTGAAACTAAATTTTCTGTTAATATTACAACTTTTTTTAAATTTGGTTTGGCAATTAACTTCCGTGCCCCACCCTTTTCATTCCATTTCAAAACTAATTTTATATCATATCTATTTCTAATATTTTCCATACTTTTCCCGTAAACGGCGGTATTCATTTGTTTAAAGAAGTTTTTTTCAAAATGGTTTTTTGCGTATTTGCGAAAATTTGTATTTTTGTCAATATACTGCTTAAGCCAAAATGATTGTTTAAATTTTATAACACGATGAATTTTAATTATTTTTAGTCCAAATTCCAATACTTGTTTTAAATTTTTATAATGTATTACATAATTTTTTTATCATATAGTGTTGTAAGAAGTTTCTTAAATTTTGAATTTGGGGGTTTTTGTTGTTCTGCACATACGGGCAAATCCTTATGTAGGTCGTGTAAGTTTATTGGATATTCTAAGTCAACTTCAAAAATGTATCCATCTAATCCATTGTCAGGTATATTAGTAATGTCTAGTGTTTTAATATTCTCGTCACTTAACCATGTAAAGCCACCATGTGGTAAACATTGTGTCATTGCCCAACCATACAAATTACAAGCGTCAAAGTACATAAGAAACTCTTGCGGTTCTTTTGGGTTAAATGAATTCATATAAATATTGTTTGCTTTGGCGTAGCGGTTTGAACACTGAGAAATACCACCACGTATGCCTCTTTCAAAAAATAATATCATATCAATATCAGTCAGTAACTCCAGCTCTACTTCTGTAATTTTCAACATGGCATCCCATGCTAGTCCTGCAAAACAAAATTATAATAAATAAATCTTATACATGAACAAAAAAATATTTAGAATATATTTACCTCGAGTTGTATAATAATGAACAGGGTCCAATTCATATGCATTTAAACAAATATTTCTAAAATTTTCAAATACATTAGACAAAAGCAATACATCTGTTTGAAGATACAACTCTAGATAGTCGCCTAAGTTTTCATGATCAAATAATTTCCACATATTTAATGCATGGTTGTAATCATCGTCTGATACAGATTTATCACATAGTCTGGAGTAAAACGATGATTTTGACGGTAGTTGTACTTCTTCTAAACGTTCCCATGAATTAATATAATCATATGGAAATATACCTTTTCTTTTTAACATATTAAATTTCTAATCTGTAGGGTAGTACTTATTTAATAAAGTACATTGGGCGGGGACTAAATAGCTCACATGTTTTTCAAGTGAACAATTAAGAAATCTATAAGAAAAAATATTAATAAATTTTAAAAAAAAACTAATCATTTATAAAAATACCTGAATTAATCTAAAAAACGAAGCATAATACCATTCACGTTTTTCGAAAATGAAATAAATCTCTCGTTATTCATAGGTATTAATACAATATTTTCTTCATCTACTCCAAATTCGCGTATAAAAATGTGACTAGCATAGCCACCAAGATTATGGAAGAAAATAGGAATATATTTAGGTTTTTTATAACACAAATTACATGATCTATGAGCAGCTCCTCGATATTTTCCTATAATTATTCAATAATAGTTAACAAATATTAATAATTAAATTAACAACTTACCAGAAAAGTGACAATAGTCTCTTACTTTATCTTCTCCTAAGATTTTGCGACAAATGTGGTTGACAGGTATAAACAAGTGTTGTTAGGCATTCAAAATCTGCATAAATGACAAAAGGATGTCGCTCTTTGTACATAAAATGTTTAAATTTAAACCATTTATTATCCTCATTTGGCATTTCAATTTTAACAGCGTCGAAATTCATACAAACTTTTTCATGTTGTTTTAAAATAGCTTCAGTACCAAAATATTGAAGACATCTCTCACAAAGAAATGTTTATTTTTAGATAGTTGAGATGAAAAGAGACGAGAAAGTGATTTTATCCAAGCGTAATGTCCCATATTATCTTTTTTCCAATATAAAAGATTAAAATGATTGTCTAGCTTATTTTTTGTGAAATGTAATGGTCCAACAACAACATATAGTTTTAATTTCATATCATATTCTAAACCGTAAACATTAATCGAAATTTTATTTTGTTTTTCAAATTTTTCAATGTTTGTCAAAGTCATAGGAAAATGTATGTTTTTTAAATTAAAAATTTCATCATGATTTTTAGGATATTTAGACACACGATCATTATGTTTTTTTGCTGGATACATAGCGGAAAGGAGTGACCATACAAAACACTTATTGTCACTGTTTTTTACATAAATAACAGCTTGCTTATTTTTTATATTTGGTGGTAGTTCTATATACTAAGAACCACCACAGTTTGTAGGATCGTATTTATTTATATTCACCTGTAAAAATTAAATATTTTAATAATAAAAAAATATTATAAAAAAATTTGAAAAAACTTACTTGTAAATAAAAAATTCGTTTTAAAGCTTTGCCACTGTCACGTTCTTGGAATTCTGACATTTGATTTAAAATGGGTTGTTTTACATTTCGTTCAAACCATTCAGTAAAATCATCACTTAGACAAATATACCCCATCTTACAGTTATGGTAAATATTTGTAGTTATCTCAGTATCACTTTTTTTAATTATATATTCGCACGCAAGTTTACAATTCACTTTCGCATGTGATTTCCATTGAAACATAAATTCACCCACTTTGTTTATCAAAATAAATAAACATTGAGTTAAAAATGTTGTTGGATCAATAGTATCATCTGTGTTCATAATTCGCCCACAAAATATACGTTTTTTAAAAGACGAAATAATTACGTCAAATGACAACATTTTTTTGTCGTAAAATTCAATTGTGTATTTAATATATATATATATATATATATATATATATATATATATATATATATATATATAGGTATATCTATATATATCATTCTTGTAGTTTCTTGTATCTTGTGTTTTTACATTGTGTCATGAATGCATAATAGATAAAATAAAAACACTATTTAATTTTTTATTTATTATTTACAAGTAAATAAACAATATTACATTTCAGTAATTTAACTTAAAAATATTTTTTACAATAAGTACTATTTATATACTTAATAAATAAATTAATATATAAATATATATTAATATAATACAATGTCTTCTATAATATCGGAATATTCTTGTAAAAATTCCTTCATAGCAATGCTATAAATACTATGTATAGATTCTGTCTTAATAATATTATTAATAGTTTCTGTTTTACTTTCCGCTAACAAGTCTGTCGTACCAATTCTAACTAAATAATAATTATAAAAGTTTAAATGTTGTAAAACATTTATATAATTATTTATGACATCTGGCAATCTAAATAAATTTTCAACAGATTCTAAATTCAGACATATATTTTCACCATACCATTTTATAAATAATAATTTTATATAATTAACACTATCAAATATTAAGTGATGTTCTTTTAAATTGCGAAATTCAATATTACTTTGATTATAAAAGTAACTTAGAATAATGTTTTTTAAATGACAAAATTCAAACTAGTCTGTTAAACTAAAACAAATTATATTAGAATAATTTGTATTTGAAAGTCTTACAACAATTTCAAAATTTTTAGTTGGATCAAACCCTTCGCTTATCCACTTATTTAATTCTGAATTTAATGAATATTTGTATACTAATAAAAATTTTCTATTATTTTTATTCATTTGTTGAAAATTTAAAATAGTTGACACAAAACCATCATTGTTGAAAAAAGTAATATTAGACTGTTGTAGTTGTCCTTGTTATAGTTCTTGTTTTTGGTCTCGTGAATTTACAGATTCTTTATGTGTCTGCTGATTACTGGGCTATATATTTTCTTTATTGGTAACATGAAGATTTTTAAAACACTTTGATGGTAATTTTTTTTTCGTTTTTATGAGTGTTTAGTTTTTTTTTATTCATTCCCATTCCAGTACTTCTTTGAGATTTCTTTTCACTGAGCTATCTACAAAAATTCATAGAAAAGTATCTTTTATACAAAATATTTTTATCTATCCTATTTTATATTGGTCGTGCCAAATATCAGTAGTTTTTTTATTGGTTATAATAAAAGCTATTCTGATTGGTTTTTATAACAACTATTGTGATTGTGTGATATTATTTTTGTATTTACTTAATATTTGGAAAAATATAAAAAATGGTAAGTAAAATAGAACAAAAAATAATCATATAGATAAAAAAATATATAAAAAGGAAATATTGGTAAACCAATGTAGATTAAAAAGACCAAACCAATATAAAAATTAACTTATCATTGTTTAAAACAAAGAAAAAATGTAAAAATAACTATTTTGAAGGAAGTCATGCTTTTTAAACCATAAAAAAAACCAAACCAATATAAAAATTAATTTATCATTGTTTAAAACAAAGAAAAAATATAAAAATAGCTATTTTGAAGGAAATAATGGTTTTTTAAACCATATATAGATGATAAAAATATGTATATAAAGAGGTAAAATATTCATAAAAAAATATTATATTAATAGAAATTGTTGAAATAACAACAAATACCTAACTACTCTGCTGCAAGTAAGTAATTATTATTTCTTTATTACTTTATCGTTATTTGTATTATGTTAATTCTTTTAGAAATGGATTTTCTAAACAAAATTAACAAAATTGGATGTTTAGAACGAAAAATTATAAAATCATTAACATAACTCGATAGTTCAAAATATAAAATTTGCGAAGCTCGAATAATTCCAACAAAATATGGAAAAGCAATTATTTGTGAATTAGAGGAATTTTCAATATTCCTACCAAATCGCTATAACACTCTAACTGAAGAAGAAGTTCAACTATTGAAAGACAAATACATTCAAGTTAACTTTAACAAGAACAATTATGCTAAAATGAAGTTTTACTAAGAAATTTTCAATTAAATAATTCTAGAAATATTTAAAAGCAAAAAAAATAAGAAAAAATATAAATA
>JAQOWZ010000469.1:0-37999 GCA_035578165.1 Stenolophus ochropezus
ACGCGCTATCTCAGAGTAAAATCATATAAATATTTGCTTCCGCGCCCGAATTTCATGATTTTTCATTATAATTTAGGTAAAAGAAAACATTGCAACAAGAAAATTGCTATTTCAAGTGTGGTAGGTATGATAGAATCCAGCCAATGAAGCTTACAATATACAACGTATTCATCAAAATTAGGTAAAATCTGACTTTATTTTTGTAAAAAATCATATAAATGTTTGCTTCCGCGCCCGAATTTCATGATTTTTCATTATAATTTAGGTAAAAGAAAACATTGCAACAAGAAAATAGCTATTTCAAGTGTGGTAGGTATGATAGAATCCAGACAATAAAGCTTAAAATATACTACGTAGTCATCAAAATAGGTAAAATTTGACTTTTTTTTTGTAAAAAAGTATAGGTCCAAAAGCATGTTTATGAATGTTTTAACAAAAATATCCATTTCAAGAATAGGTAAAATCTCACTTAATTTTTGTAAAAAATCATATAAATATTTGCTTCCGCGCTCGAATTTTATGATTTTTCATCATAATTAAGGTAAAAGAAAACATTGCAACAAGAAAATTGCTATTTCAACTTTGGTCGGTATTCTAGAATCCAGCCAATGAAGCTTACAATATACAACGTATTCATCAGAAATAGGTAAAATCTGAGTTTTTTTTTGTAAAAAATCATATAAATATTTGCTTTCGCGCCCGAATTATATAATTTTTCATCGTATTTTATATACAGTATAGGTCCAAAAGCATGTTTATGAATGTTTTAACAAAAATATCCATTTCAAGAATAGGTAAAATCTGACTTTATTTTTGTAAAAAATAATAAAATATTTGCTTCCGCGCCCGAATTTTATGATTGTTTATCATAATTTAAGTAAAAGAAAACATTGCAACAAGAAAATAGCTATTTCAAGTGTGTTAGGTATTGTAGAATCCAGCACATGTAGCTTACAATATACAACGTATTCATCAAAAATAGGTAAAATCTGACTTTTTTTTTTAAAAATCATATAAATATTTGCTTCCGCGCCCGAATTTTATAATTTTTCATTATATTTTATCCACAGTATAGGTCCAAAAGCATGTTTATGAATGTTTTAACAAAAATATTCATTTCAAGAATAGGTAAAATCTAACTTTATTTTTGTAAAAAATTATATAAATATTTGCTTCCGCGCCCGAATTTAATGATTTTTCATCATAATTTAGGTAAAAGAAAACATTGCAAAAAGAAAATTGCTACTTCAAGTGTGGTAGGTATTCTAGAATCCAGCCAATGAAGCTTACAATATATAACGTATTCATCAAAAATAGGTAAAATCTGACTTTATTTTTGTAAAAAATTATATAAATTTTTGCTTCCGCGAACGAATTTTATAATTTTTCATCATATTTTATCCATAGTATAGGTCCAAAAGCATGTTTATGAATGTTTCAACAAAAATATCCATTTCAAAAATAGGTAAAATCTGACTTTATTTTTGTAAAATATCATATAAATATTTGCTTCCTCGCCCGAATTTTATGATTTTTCATCATACTTTAGCTAAAAGAAAACATTGCAACAAGAAAATTGCTATTTCAAGTGTGTTAGGTATTCCAGAATCCAGCCTATGAAGCTTACAATATACATCGTATTCATCAAAAATAGGTTAAATTTGACTTTATTTTTGTAAAAAATTATATAAATATTTGCTTCCGCGCCTGAATTTTATAATTTTTCATCATATTTTAACCATAGTATAGGTCCAAAAGCATGTTTATGAATGTTTTAACAAAAATATCCATTTCAAAAATAGGTAAAATCTAACTTTATTTTAGTAAAAAATGTATAAATATTTGCTTTCGCACCCAAATTTTATGATTTTTTGTCATATTTTAGCTAAAATAAAACATTGCAACAAGAAAATTGCTATTTCATGTGTGTTGGGTATTCTAGAATACAGCCCATGTAGCTCACAATATACAACGTATTCATCAAAAATAGGTAAAATCTGACTTTTTCGTAAAAAATCATATAAATATTTGCTTCCGCGCCCGAATTTTTAAATTTTTCATCATATTTTATCCACAGTATAGGTCCAAAATCATGTTTATGAATGTTTTAACAAAAATATCCCTCTCAAAAATAGGTAAAATCTGACTTTATTTTTGTAAAAAATCATATAATTATTTGCTTCCGCGCCCGAATTTTATGATTTTTCATCATAATTTAGGTAAAAGAAAACATTGCAACAAGAAAATTGCTATTTCAAGTTTGTTAGGTATTCTAGAATCCAGCCCATGTAGCTTACAATATACAACGTATTTATCAAAAATAGGTAAAATCTGACTTTATTTTTGTAAAAAATCATAAAAATATCTGCTTCCGTGCCCGAATTTTAGAATTTTTTATCATATTTTATCGATAGTATAGGTCCAAAAGCATGTTTATGAAAGTTTTAACAAAAATATCCCGCTCAAAAATAGGTAAAATCTGACTTTATTTTTGTAAAAAATCATAAAAATATTTGCTTCCGCGCCCGATTTTTATGAGTTTTCATCATATTTTAGCTAAAAGAAAACATTGCAACAAGAAAATTGCTATTTCAAGTGTATTAGGTATTGTAGAATCCAGCCCATGTAGCTTACAATATACTACGTATTCATCAAAAATAGGTAAAATATGACTTTTTTTTTGTAAAAAATCATATAAATATTTGCTTCCGCGCCCGAATTATATAATTTTTTATTATATTTTATCCACAGTATAGGTCCAAAAGCATGTTTATGAATGTATTAACAAAAATATCCATTTCAAGAATATGTAAAATCTGACTTTATTTTTGTAAAAAATCATATAAATATTTGCTTCCGCGCCCGAATTTTATGATTTTTCATCATTATTTAGGTAAAAGAAAACATTGCAACAAGAAAATTGCTATTTAAAGTGTGGTAGGTATTCTAGAATCCAGCCAATGAGATTACAATATACAACGTATTCATCAAAAATAGGTAAAATCTGACTTTGTTTTTGTAAAAAAATTTTAATATTTGCTTCCGCGAGCGAATTTTATAATTTTTCATCATATTTTATACATAGTATAGGTCCAAAAGCATGTTTATGAATGTTTTAACAAAAATATCCCTTTTAAAAATAGGTAAAATCTGACTTTATTTTTGTAAAAAATCATATGAATATTTGCTTCCGCGCCCGAATTTTATGATCTTTCATTATAATCTAGGTAAAAGAAAACATTGCAACAAGAAAATTGATATTTCAAGTGTGTTAGGTATTCTAGAATCCAGCCCATGTAGCTTACAATATACAACGTATTCATCAAAAATAGTTAAATTCTGACTTTTTTTTGTAAAAAATCATATAAATATTTGTTTGCGCGCCCGAATTTTATAATTTTTTTATCATATTTTATCCGCAGTATAGGTCCAAAAGCATGTTTATGAATGTTTTAACAAAATATCCATTTCAAGAATAGGAAAAATCTGACTATTTTTGTAAAAAATCATATTAATATTTGCTTCCGCGCCCGAATTTTATGATTTTTCATCATATTTTAGCTAAAAGAAAACATTGCAACAAGAAAATTGCTATTTCAAGTGTGTTAGGTATTCTAGAATCCAGCCAATGAAACTTACAATATACAACGTATTCATCAAAGATAGGTAAAATCTGACTTTTTTTTTTGTAAAAAATCATATAAATATTTGCTTCCGCGCCCGAATTATATAATTTTTTATTATATTTTATCCACAGTATAGGTCCAAAAGCATGTTTATGAATGTATTAACAAAAATATCCATTTCAAGAATATGTAAAATATGACTTTATTTTTGTAAAAAATCATATAAATATTTGCTTCCGCGCCCGAATTTTATGATTTTTCATCATAATTTAGGTAAAAGAAAACATTGCAACAAGAAAATTGCTATTTCAAGTGTGGTAGGTATTCTAGAATCCAACCAATGAAGCTTACAATATACAACGTATTCATCAAAAATAGATAAAATCTGACTTTTTTTTGTAAAAAATCATATAAATATTAGCTTCCGCGCCCGATTTTTATAATTTTTCATCATATATTATCTACAGTATAGGTCCAAAAGTATGTTTATGAATGTTTTAACAAAAATATCCATTTCAAGAATAGGTAAAATCTGACATTATTTTAAAAAAAATCAAATAAATATTTGCTTCCGCGCCCGAATTTTATGATTTTTCATCATAATTTAGGTAAAAGAAAACATTGCAACAAGAAAATTGCTATTTCAAGTGTGGTAGGTATTCTAGAATCCAGCCAATGAAGCTTACAATATACAATGTATTCATTAAAAATAGATAAAATCTGACTTTTTTTTTGTCAAAAATCAAATAAATATTTGCTTCCGCGCCCGATTTTTATAATTTTTCATGATATTTTATCCACAGTATATGTCCAAAAGCATGTTTATGAATGTTTTAACAAAAATATCCATTTCAAGAATAGGTAAAATCTGACTTTATTTTTGTAAAAATCATATAAATATTTGCTTCCGCGCCCGAATTTTATGATTTTTCATCATAATTTTGGTAAAAGAAAACATTGCAACAAGAAAATTGCTATTTCAAGTGTGGTAGGTATTCTAGAATCCAGCCAATGAAGCTTACAATATACAACGTATTCATCAAAAATAGGTAAAATCTGACTTTATTTTTGTAAAAAATTATATAAATATTTGCTTCCGCGCTCGAATTTTATAATTTTTCATCATATTTTATCCATAGTATAGGTCCAAAAGCGGGTTTATGAACGTTTTAATAAATACATCCATTTCAAAAATATGTAAAATTTGACTTTATTTTTGTAAAAAATCATATAAATATTTGCTTCCGCGCCCGAATTTTATGATTTTTCATCATATTTTAGCTAAAAGAAAACATTGCAACAAGAAAATTGCTATTTCAAGTGTGTTAGGTATTCAAGAATCCAGCCCATGTAGCTTACAATATACAACGTATTCATAAAAAATAGGTAAAATCTGACTTTTTTTTTTTGTAAAAAATCATATAAATATTTGTTTGCGCGCCCGAATTTTATAATTTTTCACCATATATTATCCGCAGTATAGGTCCAAAAGCATGTTTATGAATGTTTTAACAAAAATATCCATTTCAAGAATAGGAAAAATCTGACTATATTTTTGTAAAAAATCATATAAATATTTGCTTCCGCGAACGAATTTTATGATTTTCATCATAATTTAGGTAAAAGAAAACATTGCAACAAGAAAATTGCTATTTCAAGTGTGGTAGGTATTCTAGAATCCAGCCCATGTGGCTTACAATATACAACGTATTCATCAAAAATAGGTAAAATCTAACCTTTTTTTTTGTAAATATCATATAAATATTTGTTTGCGCGCCCAAATTTTATAATTTTTCATCATATTTTATCCATAGTATAGGTCCAAAAGCATGTTTATGAACGTTTTAACAAAAATATCCATTTCAAAAATATGTCTAATCTGACTTTATTTTTGTTAAAAATCATATAAATATTTGCTTCTGCGCCCGAATTTTGTGATTTTTCATCATATTTTAGCTAAAAGAAAACTTTGCAACAAGAAAGTTGCTATTTTAAGTGTGTTAGGTATTCTAGAATCCAGCCCATGTAGCTTACAATATACAACGTATTCATCAAAAATAGGTAAAATCTGACTTTTTGTTGTAAAAAATCATATAAATATTTGTTTGCGCGCCCGAATTTTATAATTTTTTATCATATTTTATCCGCAGTATAGGTCCAAAAGCATGTTTATGAATGTTTTAACAAAAATATCCATTTCAAGAATAGGAAAAATCTGACTATTTTTGTAAAAAATCATATTAATATTTGCTTCCGCGCCCGAATTTTATGATTTTTCATCATATTTTAGCTAAAAGAAAACATTGCAACAAGAAAATTGCTATTTCAAGTGTGTTAGGTATTCTAGAATCCAGCCAATGAAACTTACAATATACAACGTATTCATCAAAGATAGGTAAAATCTGACTTTTTTTTTGTAAAAAATCATATAAATATTTGCTTCCGCGCCCGAATTATATAATTTTTTATTATATTTTATCCACAGTATAGGTCCAAAAGCATGTTTATGAATGTATTAACAAAAATATCCATTTCAAGAATATGTAAAATATGACTTTATTTTTGTAAAAAATCATATAAACATTTGCTGCCGCGCCCGAATTTTATGATTTTTCATCATAATTTAGGTAAAAGAAAACATTGCAACAAGAAAATTGCTATTTCAAGTGTGGTAGGTATTCTAGAATCCAGCCAATGAAGCTTACAATATACAACGTATTCATCAAAAATGGGTAAAATCTGACTTTATTTTTGTAAAAAATTATATAAATATTTGCTTCCGCGCTCAAATTTTATAATTTTTCATCATATTTTATCCATAGTATAGGTCCAAAAGCATGTTTATGAACGTTTTAACATAAATGTCCATTTCAAAAATATGTAAAATCTGACCTTATTTTTGTAAAAAATCATATAAATATTTGCTTCCGCGCCTGAATTTTATGATTTTTTATCATATTTCAGCTAAAAGAAAACATTGCAACAAGAAAATTGCTGTTTCAAGTGTGGTAGGTATTCTAGAATCCAGCCAATGAAGCTTACAATATACAACGTATTCATCAAAAATAGGTAAAATCTGACTTTTTTTTGTAAAAAATCATATAAATATTAGCTTCCGCGCCCGATTTTTATAATTTTTCATCATATATTATCTACAGTATAGGTCCAAAAGTATGTTTATGAATGTTTTAACAACAATATCCATTTCAAGAATAGGTAAAATCTGATATTATTTTTAAAAAAATCAAATAAATATTTGCTTCCGCGCCCGAATTTTATGATTTTTCATCATAATTTAGGTAAAAGAAAACATTGCAACAAGAAAATTGCTATTTTAAGTATTGTAGGTATTCTAGAATCCAGCCAATGAAGCTCACCATATACAACGTATTCATCAAAAATAGGTAAAATCTGATTTTTTTTTGTCAAAAATCATATAAATATTTGGTTCCGCGTCCGAATTTTATAATTTTTTATCATATTTTATCCACAGTATAGGTCCAAAAGCATGTTTATGAATGTTTTAACAAAAATATCCATTTCAAGAATAGGTAAAATCTGACATTATTTTTGTAAAAAATCATATAAATATTTGCTTCCGCGCCCGAATTTTATGATTTTTCATTATAATGTAGGTAAAAGAAAACATTGCAACAAGAAAATTGCTATTTCAAGTGTGGTAGGTATTCTAGAATCCAGCCAATGAAGCTTACAATATACTACGTATTCATAAAAAATTGGTAAAATCTGACTTTATTTTCGTAAAAAATTATTTAATTATTTGCTTCCGCGTTCGAATTTTATAATTTTTCATCATATTTTATCCATAGTATAGGTTCAAAAGCATGTTTATGAACGTTTTAACAAAAATATCCATTTAAAAATTATGTAAAATCTGACTTTATTTTTGTAAAAAATCATATAAATATTTGCTTCCGCGCCCGAATTTTATGAATTTTCATCATAATTTAGGTAAAAGAAAACATTGCAACAAGAAAATTGCTATTTCAAGTGTGGTAGGTATCCTAGAATCTAGCCAATGAAGCTTACAATATACAACGTATTCATCAAAAATAGGTAAAATCTGACTTTTTTTTTGTAAAAAATCATATAAATATTTGCTTCCGCGCCCGAATTTTATAATTTTTCATCATATTTTATCCAGAGTATAGGTCCAAAAGCATGTTTATGAATGTTTTAACAAAAATATCCATTTCAAGAATAGGTAAAATCTGACTTTATTTTTGTAAAAAATCATATAAATATTTGCTTCCGCGCCCGAATTTTATGAATTTTCATTATAATTTAGGTAAAAGAAAACATTGCTACAAGAAAATTGCTATTTCAAGTGTGGTAGGTATTCTAGAATCCAGCCCATGTAGCTTACAATATACAAAGTATTTATCAAAATTAGGTAAAATCTGACTTTTTTTTGTAAAAAATCATATAAATATTTGCTTCCGCGCCCGAATTTTATAATTTTTCATCATATTTTATCCACAGTATAGGTCCAAAAGCATGTTTATAAATGTTTTAACAAAAATATCCATTTCAAGAATAGGTAAAATCTGACTTTATTTTTGTAAAAAATCATATAAATATTTGCTTCCGCGCCCGAATTTTATGATTTTTCATCATAATTTAGGTAAAAGAAAACATTGCAACAAGAAAATTGCTATTTCAAGTGTGGTAGGTATTTTAGAATCCAGCCAATGAAGCTTACTATATACAACGTATTCATCAAAATTAGGTAAAATCTGGCTTTATTTTTGCAATGATTATATAAATATTTGCTTCCGAGCTCGAATTTTATAATTTTTCATCATATTTTATCCATAGTATAGGTCCAAAAGCATGTTTATGAACGTTTTAAGAAAAATATCCATTTCAAAAATATGTAAAATCTGACTGTATTTTTGTAAAAAATCATATAAATATTTTCTTCCGCGCCCGAATTTTATGATTTTTTATCATATTTTAGCGAAAAGAAAACATTGCAACAAGAAAATTGCTATTTCAAGTGTGTTAGGTATTCTAGAATCCAGCCCATGTAGCTTACAATATACAACGTATTTATCAAAAATAGGTAAAATCTAACCTTTTTTTTTGTAAATATCATATAAATATTTGTTTGCGCGCCCGAATTTTATAATTTTTCATCATATTTTATCCGCAGTATAGGTCCAAAAGCATGTTTATGAATGTTTTAACAAAAATATCCATTTCAAGAATAGGAAAAATCTGACTTTATTTTTGTAAAAAATCATATAAATATTTGCTTTCGCGCCCGAATTTTATGATTTTTCATCATATTTTAGCTAAAAGAAAACATTGCAACAAGAAAATTGCTATTGCAAGTGTGTTAGGTATTCTAGAATCCAGCCCATGTAGCTTACAATATACAACGTATTCATCAAAAATAGGTAAAATCTGACATTTTTTTGTAAAGAATCATATAAATATTTGCTTCTGCGCCTAAATTTTATAATTTTTCATCATATTTTATCCACAGTATAGGTCCAAAAGCATGTTTATGAATGTTTTAACAAAAATATACATTTCAAGAATAGGTAAAATCTGACTTTATTTTTGTAAAAAATCATATAAATATTTGCTTCCGCGCCCGAATTTTATGAATTTTCATCATAATTTAGGTAAAAGAAAACATTGCTACAAGAAAATTGCTATTTCAAGTGTGGTAGGTATTCTAGATTCCAGCCCATGTAGCTTACAATATACAAAGTATTTATCAAAATTAGGTAAAATCTGACTTTTTTTTGTAAAAAATCATATAAATATTTGCTTCCGCGCCCGAATTTTATAATTTTTCATCATATTTTATCCACAGTATAGGTCCAAAAGCATGTTTATAAATGTTTTAACAAAAATATCCATTTCAAGAATAGGTAAAATCTGACTTTATTTTTGTAAAAAATCATATAAATATTTGCTTCCGCGCCCGAATTTTATGATTTTTCATCATAATTTAGGTAAAAGAAAACATTGCAACAAGAAAATTGCTATTTCAAGTGTGGTAGGTATTTTAGAATCCAGCCAATGAAGCTTACTATATACAACGTATTCATCAAAATTAGGTAAAATCTGACTTTTTTTTTGTAAAAAATCATATAAATATTTGCTTCCGCGCCCGATTTTTATAATTTTTCATCATATTTTATCCACAGTATAGGTCCAAAAGCATGTTTATGAATGTATTAACAAAAATATCTATGTCAAGAATATGTAAAATCTGACTTTATTTTTGTAAAAAATCATATAAATATTTGCTTCCGCGCCCGAATTTTATGATTTTTCATCATAATTTAGGTAAAAGAAAACATTGCAACAAGAAAATTTCTATTTCAAGTGTGTTAGGTATTCTAGAATCCAGCCCATGTAGCTTACTATATACAACGTATTCATCAAAAATAGGTAAAATCTGACTTTTTTTTTGTAAAAAATCATATAAATATTTGTTTCCGCGCCCGAATTTTATAATTTTTCATCATATTTTATCTAAAGTATAGGTAAAAAAGCATGTTTATGAATGTTTTAACAAAAATATCCATTTCAAGAATAGGTAAAATCTGACTTTATTTTTGTAAAAAATCATATAAATATTTGCTTCCGCGCCCGAATTTTATGATTTTTCATCATAATTTAGGTAAAAGAAAACATTGCAACAAGAAAATTGCTATTTCAAGTGTGGTAGGTATTCTAGAATCCAGCCAATGAAGCTTACAATATACAACGTATTCATCAAAAATAGGTAAAATCTGGCTTTATTTTTGCAATGATTATACAAATATTTGCTTCCGAGCTCGAATTTTATAATTTTTCATCATATTTTATCCATAGTATAGGTCCAAAAGCATGTTTATGAACGTTTTAAGAAAAATATCCATTTCAAAAATATGTAAAATCTGACTGTATTTTTGTAAAAAATCATATAAATATTTTCTTCCGCACCCGAATTTTATGATTTTTTATCATATTTTAGCGAAAAGAAAACATTGCAACAAGAAAATTGCTATTTCAAGTGTGTTAGGTATTCTAGAATCCAGCCCATGTAGCTTACAATATACAACGTATTCATCAAAAATAGGTAAAATCTAACCTTTTTTTTTGTAAATATCATATAAATATTTGTTTGCGCGCCCGAACTTTATAATTTTTCATCATATTTTATCCGCAGTATAGGTCCAAAAGCATGTTTATGAATGTTTTAACAAAAATATCCATTTCAAGAATAGGAAAAATCTGACTTTATTTTTGTAAAAAATCATATAAATATTTGCTTTCGCGCCCGAATTTTATGATTTTTCATCATATTTTAGCTAAAAGAAAACATTGCAACAAGAAAATTGCTATTGCAAGTGTGTTAGGTATTCTAGAATCCAGCCCATGTAGCTTACAATATACAACGTATTCATCAAAAATAGGTAAAATCTAACATTTTTTTGTAAAGAATCATATAAATATTTGCTTCTGCGCCTAAATTTTATAATTTTTCATCATATTTTATCCACAGTATAGGTCCAAAAGCATGTTTATGAATGTTTTAACAAAAATATCCATTTCAAGAATAGGTAAAATCTGACTTTATTTTTGTAAAAAATCATATAAATATTTGCTTCCGCGCCCGAATTTTATGATTTTTCATCATAATTTAGGTAAAAGAAAACATTGCAACAAGAAAATTGCTATTTCAAGTGTGGTAGGTATTCTAGAATCCAGCCAATGAAGCTTACAATATACAACGTATTCATCAAAAATGGGTAAAATCTGACTTTATTTTTATAAAAAATAATATAAATATTTGCTTCCGCGTTTGAATTTTATAATTTTTCATCATATTTTATCCATAGTATAGGTCCAAAAGCATGTTTATGAACGTTTTAACAAAAATATCCATTTCAAAAATATGTCTAATCTGACTTTATTTTTGTTAAAAATCATATAAATATTTGCTTCTGCGCCCGAATTTTATGATTTTTCATCATATTTTAGCTAAAAGAAAACTTTGCAACAAGAAAGTTGCTATTTTAAGTGTGTTAGGTATTCTAGAATCCAGCCCATGTAGCTTACAATATACAACGTATTCATCAAAAATAGGTAAAATCTGACTTTTTTTTGTAAAAAATCATATAAATATTTGTTTGCGCGCCCGAATTTTATAATTTTTTATCATATTTTATCCGCAGTATAGGTCCAAAAGCATGTTTATGAATGTTTTAACAAAAATATCCATTTCAAGAATAGGAAAAATCTGACTATTTTTGTAAAAAATCATATTAATATTTGCTTCCGCGCCCGAATTTTATGATTTTTCATCATATTTTAGCTAAAAGAAAAGATTGCAACAAGAAAATTGCTATTTCAAGTGTGTTAGGTATTCTAGAATCCAGCCAATGAAACTTACAATATACAACGTATTCATCAAAGATAGGTAAAATCTGACTTTTTTTTTGTAAAAAATCATAGAAATATTTGCTTCCGCGCCCGAATTATATAATTTTTTATTATATTTTATTCACAGTATAGGTCCAAAAGCATGTTTATGAATGTATTAACAAAAATATCCATTTCAAGAATATGTAAAATATGACTTTATTTTTGTAAAAAATCATATAAATATTTGCTTCCGCGCCCGAATTTTATGATTTTTCATCATAATTTAGGTAAAAGAAAACATTGCAACAAGAAAATTGCTATTTCAAGTGTGGTAGGTATTCTAGAATCCAGCCAATGAAGCTTACAATATACTACGTATTCATAAAAAATTGGTAAAATCTGACTTTATTTTCGTAAAAAATTATTTAATTATTTGCTTCCGCGTTCGAATTTTATAATTTTTCATCATATTTTATCCACAGTATAGGTCCAAAAGCATGTTTATGAACGTTTTAACAAAAATATCCATTTAAAAATTATGTAAAATCTGACTTTATTTTTGTAAAAAATCATATAAATATTTGCTTCCGCGCCCGAATTTTATGAATTTTCATCATAATTTAGGTAAAAGAAAACATTGCAACAAGAAAATTGCTATTTCAAGTGTGGTAGGTATTCTAGAATCCAGCCAATGAAGCTTACAATATACAACGTATTCATCAAAAATAGATAAAATCTGACTTTTTTTTTGTAAAAAATCAAATAAATATTTGCTTCCGCGCCCGAATTTTATAATTTTTCATGATATTTTATCCACAGTATATGTCCAAAAGCATGTTTATGAATGTTTTAACAAAAATATCCATTTCAAGAATAGGTAAAATCTGACTTTATTTTTGTAAAAATCATATAAATATTTGCTTCCGCGCCCGAATTTTATGATTTTTCATCATAATTTTGGTAAAAGAAAACATTGCAACAAAAAAGTTGCTATTTCAAGTGTGGTAGGTATTCTAGAATCTAGCCAATGAAGCTTACAATATACAACGTATTCATCAAAAATAGGTAAAATCTGACTTTATTTTTGTAAAAAATTATATAAATATTTGCTTCCGCGTTCGAATTTTATAATTTTTCATCATATTTTATCCATAGTATAGGTCCAAAAGCGGGTTTATGAACGTTTTAATAAATATATTCATTTCAAAAATATGTAAAATTTGACTTTATTTTTGTAAAAAATCATATAAATATTTGCTTCCGCGCCCGAATTTTATGATTTTTCATCATATTTTAGCTAAAAGAAAACATTGCAACCAGAAAATTGCTATTTCAAGTGTGTTAGGTTTTCAAGAATCCAGCCCATGTAGCTTACAATATACAACGTATTCATAAAAAATAGGTAAAATCTGACTTTTTTTTTGTAAAAAATCATATAAATATTTGTTTGCGCGCCCGAATTTTATAATTTTTCACCATATATTATCCGCAGTATAGGTCCAAAAGCATGTTTATGAATGTTTTAACAAAAATATCCATTTCAAGAATAGGAAAAATCTGACTATATTTTTGTAAAAAATCATATAAATATTTGCTTCCGCGAACGAATTTTATGATTTTCATCATAATTTAGGTAAAAGAAAACATTGCAACAAGAAAATTGCTATTTCAAGTGTGGTAGGTATTCTAGAATCTAGCCAATGAAGCTTACAATATACAACGTATACATCAAAAATAGGTAAAATCTGACTTTTTTTTTGTAAAAAATCATATAAATATTTGCTTCCGCGCCCGAATTTTATAATTTTTCATCATATTTTATCCACAGTATAGGTCCAAAAGCATGTTTATGAATGTTTTAACAAAAATATCCATTTCAAGAATAGGTAAAATATGACTTTATTTTTGTAAAAAATCATATAAATATTTGCTTCCGCGCCCGAATTTTATGAATTTTCATCATAATTTAGGTAAAAGAAAACATTGCTACAAGAAAATTGCTATTTCAAGTGTGTTAGGTATTCTAGAATCCAGCCCATGTAGCTTACTATATACAACGTATTCATGAAAAATAGGTAAAATCTGACTTTTTTTTTGTAAAAAATCATATAAATATTTGTTTCCGCGCCCGAATTTTATAATTTTTCATCATATTTTATCTACAGTATAGGTAAAAAAGCATGTTTATGAATGTTTTAACAAAAATATCCATTTCAAGAATAGGTAAAATCTGACTTTATTTTTGTAAAAAATCATATAAATATTTGCTTCCGCGCCCAAATTTTATAATTTTTCATCATATTTTATTCACAGTATAGGTCCAAAAGCATGTTTATGAATGTTTGAACAAAAATATCCATTTCAAGAATAGGTAAAATCTGACTTTATTTTTGTAAAAATCATATAAATATTTGCTTCCGCGCCCGAATTTTATAATTTTTCATCATATTTTATCCACAGTATAGGTCCAAAAGCATGTTTATGAATGTTTTAACAAAAATATCCATTTCAAGAATAGGTAAAATATGACTTTATTTTTGTAAAAAATCATATAAATATTTGCTTCCGCGCCCGAATTTTATGAATTTTCATCATAATTTAGGTAAAAGAAAACATTGCTACAAGAAAATTGCTATTTCAAGTGTGTTAGGTATTCTAGAATCCAGCCCATGTAGCTTACTATATACAACGTATTCATCAAAAATAGGTAAAATCTGACTTTTTTTTTGTAAAAAATCATATAAATATTTGTTTCCGCGCCCGAATTTTATAATTTTTCATCATATATAATCTACACTATAGGTAAAAAAGCATGTTTATGAATGTTTTAACAAAAATATCCATTTCAAGAATAGGTAAAATCTGACTTTATTTTTGTAAAAAATCATATAAATATTTGCTTCCGCGCCCAAATTTTATAATTTTTCATCATATTTTATTCACAGTATAGGTCCAAAAGCATGTTTATGAATGTTTGAACAAAAATATCCATTTCAAGAATAGGTAAAATCTGACTTTATTTTTGTAAAAATCATATAAATATTTGCTTCCGTGCCCGAACTTTATGATTTTTCATCATATTTTAGCTAAAAGAAAACATTGCAACAAGAAAATTGCTATTTCAAGTGTGTTAGGTATTGTAGAATCCAGCCCATGTAGCTTACAATATACTACGTATTCATCAAAAATAGGGAAAATCTGACTTTTTTTTTGTAAAAAACCATATAAATATTTAATTTCGCGCCCGAATTTTATAATTTTTCATCATATTTTATATACAGTATAGGTCCAAATGCATGTTTATGAATGTTTAACAAAAATATCCATTTCAAGAATAGGTAAAATCTGACATTATTTTTGTAAAAAATCATATAAATATTTGCTTCCGCGCCCAAATTTTATAATTTTTCATCATATTTTATCCACAGTATAGGTCCAAAAGCATGTTTATGAATGTTTGAACAAAAATATCCATTTCAAGAATAGGTAAAATCTGACTTTATTTTGGTAAAAATCATATAAATTTTTGCTTCCGTGCCCGAACTTTATGATTTTTCATTATATTTTAGCTAAAAGAAAACATTGCAACAAGAAAATTGCTATTTCAAGTGTATTAGGTATTGTAGAATCCAGCCCATGTAGCTTACAATATACTACGTATTCATCAAAAATAGGTAAAATCTGACTTTTTTTTTGTAAAAAATCATATAAATATTTGCTTTCGCGCCCGAATTTTATAATTTTTCATCATATTTTATATACAGTATAGGTCCAAATGCATGTTTATGAATGTTTGAACAAAAATATCCATTTCAAGAATAGGAAAAATGTGACATTATTTTTGTAAAAAATCATATAAATATTTGCTTCCGCGCCCGAATTTTATAATTTTTCATCATATTTTATCCACAGTATAGGTCCAAAAGCATGTTTATGAATGTTTTAACAAAAATATCCATTTCAAGAATAGGTAAAATCTGACTTTATTTTTGTAAAAAATCATATAAATATTTGTTTGCGCGCCCGAATTTTATAATTTTTCATCATATTTTATTCGCAGTATAGGTCCAAAAGCATGTTTATGAATGTTTTAAACGAAAATAACTATTTCAAGAATAGGTAAAATCTGACTTTATTTTTGTGAAAAATCATATAAATATTTGCTTCCGCGCCCGAATTTTATGATTTTTCATCATAATTTAGGTAAAAGAAAACATTGCCACGAGAAAATTGTTATTTCAAGTGTGGTAGGTATTCTAGAATCCAGTCAATGAAGCTTACAATATACAACGTATTCATTAGGTAAAATCTGACTTTATTTTTGTAAAAAATTATATAAATATTTGCTTCCGCGCTCGAATTTTATAATTTTTCATCATATTTTATCCATAGTATAGGTCCAAAAGCAGGTTTATGAACGTTTTAACAAAAATATCCATTTCAAAAATATGTAAAATCTGAATTTATTTTTGTAAAAAATCATATAAATATTTGCTTCCGCGCCCGAATTTTATGATTTTCCATCTTATTTTAGCTAAAAGAAAACATTGCAACAAGAAAATTGCTATTTCAAGTGTGGTAGGTATTCTAGAATCTAGCCAATGAAGCTTACAATATACAACGTATACATCAAAAATAGGTAAAATCTGACTTTTTTTTTGTAAAAAATCATATAAATATTTGCTTCCGCGCCCGAATTTTATAATTTTTCATCATATTTTATCCACAGTATAGGTCCAAAAGCATGTTTATGAATGTTTTAACAAAAATATCCATTTCAAGAATAGGTAAAATCTGACTTTATTTTTGTAAAAAATCATATAAATATTTGCTTCCGCGCCCGAATTTTATGAATTTTCATCATAATTTAGGTAAAAGAAAACATTGCTACAAGAAAATTGCTATTTCAAGTGTGTTAGGTATTCTAGAATCCAGCCCATGTAGCTTACTATATACAACGTATTCATCAAAAATAGGTAAAATCTGACTTTTTTTTTGTAAAAAATCATATAAATATTTGTTTCCGCGCCCGAATTTTATAATTTTTTATCATATTTTATCTACAGTATAGGTAAAAAAGCATGTTTATGAATGTTTTAACAAAAATATCCATTTCAAGAATAGGTAAAATCTGACTTTATTTTTGTAAAAAATCATATAAATATTTGCTTCCGCGCCCAAATTTTATAATTTTTCATCATATTTTATTCACAGTATAGGTCCAAAAGCATGTTTATGAATGTTTGAACAAAAATATCCATTTCAAGAATAGGTAAAATCTGACTTTATTTTTGTAAAAATCATATAAATATTTGCTTCCGTGCCCGAACTTTATGATTTTTCATCATATTTTAGCTAAAAGAAAACATTGCAACAAGAAAATTGCTATTTCAAGTGTGTTAGGTATTGTAGAATCCAGCCCATGTAGCTTACAATATACTACGTATTCATCAAAAATAGGGAAAATCTGACTTTTTTTTTGTAAAAAACCATATAAATATTTAATTTCGCGCCCGAATTTTATAATTTTTCATCATATTTTATATACAGTATAGGTATAAATGCATGTTTATGAATGTTTAACAAAAATATCCATTTCAAGAATAGGTAAAATCTGACATTATTTTTGTAAAAAATCATATAAATATTTGCTTCCGCGCCCAAATTTTATAATTTTTCATCATATTTTATCCACAGTATAGGTCCAAAAGCATGTTTATGAATGTTTGAACAAAAATATCCATTTCAAGAATAGGTAAAATCTGACTTTATTTTGGTAAAAATCATATAAATTTTTGCTTCCGTGCCCGAACTTTATGATTTTTCATTATATTTTAGCTAAAAGAAAACATTGCAACAAGAAAATTGCTATTTCAAGTGTATTAGGTATTGTAGAATCCAGCCCATGTAGCTTACAATATACTACGTATTCATCAAAAATAGGTAAAATCTGACTTTTTTTTTTGTAAAAAATCATATAAATATTTGCTTTCGCGCCCGAATTTTATAATTTTTCATCATATTTTATATACAGTATAGGTCCAAATGCATGTTTATGAATGTTTGAACAAAAATATCCATTTCAAGAATAGGAAAAATGTGACATTATTTTTGTAAAAAATCATATAAATATTTGCTTCCGCGCCCGAATTTTATAATTTTTTATCATATTTTATCCACAGTATAGGTCCAAAAGCATGTTTATGAATGTTTTAACAAAAATATCCATTTCAAGAATAGGTAAAATCTGACTTTATTTTTGTAAAAAATCATATAAATATTTGTTTGCGCGCCCGAATTTTATAATTTTTCATCATATTTTATTCGCAGTATAGGTCCAAAAGCATGTTTATGAATGTTTTAAACGAAAATAACTATTTCAAGAATAGGTAAAATCTGACTTTATTTTTGTGAAAAATCATATAAATATTTGCTTCCGCGCCCGAATTTTATGATTTTTCATCATAATTTAGGTAAAAGAAAACATTGCCACGAGAAAATTGTTATTTCAAGTGTGGTAGGTATTCTAGAATCCAGTCAATGAAGCTTACAATATACAACGTATTCATTAGGTAAAATCTGACTTTATTTTTGTAAAAAATTATATAAATATTTGCTTCCGCGCTCGAATTTTATAATTTTTCATCATATTTTATCCATAGTATAGGTCCAAAAGCAGGTTTATGAACGTTTTAACAAAAATATCCATTTCAAAAATATGTAAAATCTGAATTTATTTTTGTAAAAAATCATATAAATATTTGCTTCCGCGCCCGAATTTTATGATTTTCCATCTTATTTTAGCTAAAAGAAAACATTGCAACAAGAAAATTGCTATTTCAAGTGTGTTAGGTATTCTAGAATCCAGCCTATGTAGCTTACAATATACAACGTATTCATCAAAAATAGGTAAAATCTGACTTTTTTTTGTAAAAAATCATATAAATATTTGCTTCCGCGCCCAAATTTTATTATTTTTCATTATATTTTATCCACAGTACAGGTCCAAAATCATGTTTATGAATGTTTTAACAAAAATATCCATTTTAAGAATAGGTAAAATCTGACTTTATAATTGTAAAAAATCATATAAATATTTGCTTCCGCGCCCGAATTTTATGATTTTTCATCATAATTTAGGTAAAAGAAAACATTGCAACAAGAAAATTGCTATTTCAAGTGTGGTAGGTATTCTAGAATCCAGCCAATGAAACTTAAAATATACAACGTATTCATCAAAAATAGGTAAAATCTGACTTTTTTTTTTTAATCATGTAAATATTTGCTTCCGCGCCCGAATTTTGTAATTTTTCATCATATTTTATCCACAGTATAGGTCCAAAAGCATGTTTATGAATGTTTTAACAAAAATATCCATTTCAAGAATAGGTAAAATCTGACTTTATTTTTTAAAAAATCATACAAAAATTTGCTTCCGCGCCCGAATTTTTTAATTTTTTATCATATATTATCCACAGTATAGGTCCAAAAGCATGTTTATGAATGTTTTAACAAAAATATCCATTTCAAGAATAGGTAAAATCTGACTTTATTTTTGTAAAAAATCATATAAATATTTGCTTCCGCGCCCGAATTTTATGATTTTTCATCATAATTTAGGTAAAAGAAAACATTGCAACAAGAAAATTGCTATTTCAAGTGTGGTAGGTATTCTAGAATCCAGCCAATGAAGCTTACAATATACAACGTATTCATCAGAAATAGGTAAAATCTAATTTTTCATCATATTTTATCCGCAGTAAAGGTCCAAAAGCATGTTTATGAATGTTTTAACAAAAATATCCATTTCAAGAATAGGTAAAATCTGACTT
Source organism: Stenolophus ochropezus (assembly GCA_035578165.1). Lineage (NCBI taxonomy): Eukaryota > Metazoa > Arthropoda > Insecta > Coleoptera > Carabidae > Stenolophus > Stenolophus ochropezus. Next base: position 19,853 of record JAQOWZ010000469.1, read on the forward strand.
TATTTTTGTAAAAAATCATATAAATATTTGCTTCCGCGCCCGAATTTTATGATTTTTCATCTTATTTTAGCTAAAAGAAAACATTGCAACAAGAAAATTGCTATTTCAAGTGTGGTAGGTATTCTAGAATCCAGCCAATGAAGCTTACAATATACAACGTATTCATCAAAAATAGGTAAAATCTGGCTTTATTTTTGCAATGATTATATAGATATTTGCTTCCGCGCTCGAATTTTATAATTTTTCATCATATTTTATCCATAGTATAGGTCCAAAAGCATGTTTATGAACGTTTTAAGAAAAATATCCATTTCAAAAATATGTAAAATCTGACTGTATTTTTGTAAAAAATCATATAAATATTTTCTTCCGCGCCCGAATTTTATGATTTTTTATCATATTTTAGCGAAAAGAAAACATTGCAACAAGAAAATTGCTATTTCAAGTGTGTTAGGTATTCTAGAATCCAGCCCTTGTAGCTTACAATATACAACGTATTCATCAAAAATGGGTAAAATCTAACCTTTTTTTTTGTAAATATCATATAAATATTTGTTTGCGCGCCCGAATTTTATAATTTTTCATCATATTTTATCCGCAGTATAGGTCCAAAAGCATGTTTATGAATGTTTTAACAAAAATATCCATTTCAAGAATAGGAAAAATCTGACTTTATTTTTGTAAAAAATCATATAAATATTTGCTTTCGCGCCCGAATTTTATGATTTTTCATCATATTTTAGCTAAAAGAAAACATTGCAACAAGAAAATTGCTATTTCAAGTGTGTTAGGTATTCTAGAATCCAGCCCATGTAGCTTACAATATACAACGTATTCATCAAAAATAGGTAAAATCTGACATTTTTTTGTAAAGAATCATATAAATATTTGCTTCTGCGCCTAAATTTTATAATTTTTCATCATATTTTATCCACAGTATAGGTCCAAAAGCATGTTTATGAATGTTTTAACAAAAATATCCATTTCAAGAATAGGTAAAATCTGACTTTATTTTTGTAAAAAATCATATAAATATTTGCTTCCGCGCCCGAATTTTATGATTTTTCATCATAATTTAGGTAAAAGAAAACATTGCAACAAGAAAATTGCTATTTCAAGTGTGGTAGGTATTCTAGAATCCAGCCAATGAAGCTTACAATATACAACGTATTCATCAAAAATGGGTAAAATCTGACTTTATTTTTATAAAAAATAATATAAATATTTGCTTCCGCGTTTAAATTTTATAATTTTTTATCATATTTTATCCATAGTATAGGTCCAAAGGTATGTTTATGAATGTATTAACAAAAATATCCATTTCAAGAATATGTAAAATATGACTTTATTTTTGTAAAAAATCATATAAATATTTGCTTCCGCGCCCGAATTTTATGATTTTTCATCATAATTTAGGTAAAAGAAAACATTGCAACAAGAAAATTGCTATTTCAAGTGTGGTAGGTATTCTAGAATCCAGCCAATGAAGCTTACAATATACAACGTATTCATCAAAAATGGGTAAAATCTGACTTTATTTTTGTAAAAAATTATATAAATATTTGCTTCCGCGCTCAAATTTTATAATTTTTCATCATATTTTATCCATAGTATAGGTCCAAAAGCATGTTTATGGACGTTTTAACAAAAATGTCCATTTCAAAAATATGTAAAATCTGACTTTATTTTTGTAAAAAATCATATAAATATTTGATTCCGCGCCTGAATTTTATGATTTTTCATTATATTTCAGCTAAAAGAAAACATTGCAACAAGAAAATTGCTGTTTCAAGTGTGGTAGGTATTCTAGAATCCAGCCAATGAAGCTTACAATATACAACGTATTCATCAAAAATAGGTAAAATCTGACTTTTTTTTGTAAAAAATCATATAAATATTAGCTTCCGCGCCCGATTTTTATAATTTTTTATCATATATTATCTACAGTATAGGTCCAAAAGTATGTTTATGAATGTTTTAACAAAAATATCCATTTCAAGAATAGGTAAAATCTGACATTATTTTAAAAAAAATCAAATAAATATTTGCTTCCGCGCCCGAATTTTATGATTTTTCATCATAATTTAGGTAAAAGAAAACATTGCAACAAGAAAATTGCTATTTCAAGTATTGTAGGTATTCTAGAATCCAGCCAATGAAGCTCACCATATACAACGTATTCATCAAAAATAGGTAAAATCTGATTTTTTTTTTGTCAAAAATCATATAAATATTTGGTTCCGCGCCCGAATTTTATAATTTTTTATCATATTTTATCCACAGTATAGGTCCAAAAGCATGTTTATGAATGTTTTAACAAAAATATCCATTTCAAGAATAGGAAAAATCTGACTATATTTTTGTAAAAAATCATATAAATATTTGCTTCCGCGAACGAATTTTATGATTTTCATCATAATTTAGGTAAAAGAAAACATTGCAACAAGAAAATTGCTATTTCAAGTGTGGTAGGTATTCTAGCATCTAGCCAATGAAGCTTACAATATACAACGTATTCATCAAAAATAGGTAAAATCTGACTTTTTTTTGGAAAAAATCATATAAATATTTGCTTCCGCGCCCGAATTTAATAATTTTTCATCATATTTTATCCACAGTATAGGTCCAAAAGCATGTTTATGAATGTTTTAACAAAAATATCCATTTCAAGAATAGGTAAAATCTGACTTTATTTTTGTAAAAAATCATATAAATATTTGCTTCCGCGCCCGAATTTTATGATTTTTCATCATAATTTAGGTAAAAGAAAACATTGCTACAAGAAAATTGCTATTTCAAGTGTGGTAGGTATTCTAGAATCCAGCCCATGTAGCTTACAATATACAAAGTATTTATCAAAATTAGGTAAAATCTGACTTTTTTTTGTAAAAAATCATATAAATATTTGCTTCCGCGCCCGAATTTTATAATTTTTCATCATATTTTTTCCACAGTATAGGTCTAAAATCATGTTTATAAATGTTTTAACAAAAATATCCATTTCAAGAATAGGTAAAATCTGACTTTATTTTTGTAAAAAATCATATAAATATTTGCTTCCGCGCCTGAATTTTATGATTTTTCATCATAATTTAGGTAAAAGAAAACATTGCAACAAGAAAAATTGCTATTTCAAGTGTGGTAGGTATTTTAGAATCCAGCCAATGAAGCTTACTATATACAACGTATTCATCAAAATTAGGTAAAATCTGACTTTTTTTTGTAAAAAATCATATAAATATTTGCTTCCGCGCCCGATTTTTATAATTTTTCATCATATTTTATCCACAGTATAGGTCCAAAAGCATGTTTATGAATGTATTAACAAAAATATCTATGTCAAGAATATGTAAAATCTGACTTTATTTTTGTAAAAAATCATATAAATATTTGCTTCCGCGCCCGAATTTTATGATTTTTCATCATAATTTAGGTAAAAGAAAACATTGCAACAAGAAAATTTCTATTTCAAGTGTGTTAGGTATTCTAGAATCCAGCCCATGTAGCTTACTATATACAACGTATTCATCAAAAATAGGTAAAATCTGACTTTTTTTTTGTAAAAAATCATATAAATATTTGTTTCCGCGCCCGAATTTTATAATTTTTCATCATATTTTATCTACAGTATAGGTAAAAAAGCATGTTTATGAATGTTTTAACAAAAATATCCATTTCAAGAATAGGTAAAATCTGACTTTATTTTTGTAAAAAATCATATAATTATTTGCTTCCGCGCCCAAATTTTATAATTTTTCATCATATTTTATTCACAGTATAGGTCCAAAAGCATGTTTATGAATGTTTGAACAAAAATATCCATTTCAAGAATAGGTAAAATCTGACTTTATATATGTAAAAATCATATAAATATTTGCTTCCGTGCCCGAACTTTATGATTTTTCATCATATTTTAGCTAAAAGAAAACATTGCAACAAGAAAATTGCTATTTCAAGTGTGTTAGGTATTGTAGAATCCAGCCCATGTAGCTTACAATATACTACGTATTCATCAAAAATAGGGAAAATCTGACTTTTTTTTTGTAAAAAACCATATAAATATTTAATTTCGCGCCCGAATTTTATAATTTTTCATCATATTTTATATACAGTATAGGTCCAAATGCATGTTTATGAATGTTTAACAAAAATATCCATTTCAAGAATAGGTAAAATCTGACATTATTTTTGTAAAAAATCATATAAATATTTGCTTCCGCGCCCAAATTTTATAATTTTTCATCATATTTTATCCACAGTATAGGTCCAAAAGCATGTTTATGAATGTTTGAACAAAAATATCCATTTCAAGAATATGTAAAATATGACTTTATTTTTGTAAAAAATCATATAAATATTTGCTTCCGCGCCCGATTTTTATGAGTTTTCATCATATTTTAGCTAAAAGAAAACATTGCAACAAGAAAATTGCTATTTCAAGTGTGTTAGGTATTGTAGAATCCAGCCCATGTAGCTTACAATATACTACGTATTCATCAAAAATAGGTAAAATCTGACTTTTTTTTTGTAAAAAATCATATAAATATTTGCTTTCGCGCCCGAATTTTATAATTTTTCATCATATTTTATATACAGTATAGGTTCAAATGCATGTTTATGAATGTTTGAACAAAAATATCCATTTCAAGAATAGGAAAAATGTGACATTATTTTTGTAAAAAATCATAAAAATATTTGCTTCCGCGCCCGAATATAATGATTTTTCATCATATTTTAGCTAAAAGAAAACATTGCAACAAGAAAATTGCTATTTCAAGTGTGTTAGGTATTCTAGAATCCAGCTCATGTAGCTTACAATATACAACGTATTCATCAAAAATAGGTAAAATCTGACTTTTTTTTTGTAAAAAATCATATAAATATTTGTTTGCGCGCCCGAATTTTATAATTTTTCATCATATTTTATCCGCAGTATAGGTCCAAAAGCATGTTTATGAATGTTTTAAACGAAAATAACCATTTCAAGAATAGGAAAAATCTGACTTTATTTTTGTAAAAAATTATATAAATATTTGCTTTTGCGCCCGAATTTTATGATTTATTATCATATTTTAGTTAAAAAAAAACATTGCAACAAGAAAATTGCTATTTCAAGTGTGTTAGGTATTCTAGAATCCAGCCCATGTAGCTTAAAATATACAACGTATTCATCAAAAATAGGTAAAATCTGAATTTTTTTTGGAAAAAATCATATAAATATTTGCTTCCGCGCCCGAATTTTATAATTTTTCATCATATTTTATCCACAGTATAGGTCCAAAAGCATGTTTATGAATGTTTTAACAAAAATATCCATTTCAAGAATAAGTAAAATCTGACTTTATTTTTGTAAAAAATCATATAAATATTTGTTTGCGCGCCCGAATTTTATAATTTTTCATCATATTTTATTCGCAGTATAGGTCCAAAAGCATGTTTATGAATGTTTTAAACGAAAATAACTATTTCAAGAATAGGTAAAATCTGACTTTATTTTTGTGAAAAATCATATAAATATTTGCTTCCGAGCCCGAATTTTATGATTTTTCATCATAATTTAGGTAAAAGAAAACATTGCCACGAGAAAATTGTTATTTCAAGTGTGGTAGGTATTCTAGAATCCAGCCAATGAAGCTTACAATATACAACGTATTCATTAGGTAAAATCTGACTTTATTTTTGTAAAAAATTATATAAATATTTGCTTCCGCGCCCGAATTTTATAATTTTTCATCATATTTTATCCACAGTATAGGTCCAAAAGCATGTTTATGAATGTTCTAACAAAAATATCCATTTCAAGAATAGGTAAAATCTGACTTTATTTTTGTAAAAAATCATATAAATATTTGCTTCCGCGCCCGAATTTTATGATTTTTTAACATAATTTAGGTAAAAGAAAACATTGCAACAAGAAAATTGCTATTTCAAGTGTGGTAGGTATTCTAGAATCCAGCCAATGAAGCTTACAATATACAACGTATTCATCAAAAATAGGTAAAATCTGACTTTTGTTTTTGTAAAAAAGCATATAAATTTTTGCATCCGCGAATGAATAATATAATTTTTCATCATATTTTATCCACAGTATAGGTCCAAAAGCATGTTTATGAATGTTTTAACAAAAATATCCATTTCAAGAATAAGTAAAATCTGACTTTATTGTTGTAAAAAATCATATAAATATTTGCTTCCGCGCCCGAATTTTATGATTTTTCATCATATTTTATCCACAGTATAGGTCCAAAAGCATGTTTATGAATGTTTTAGCAAAAATATCCATTTCAAGAATAGATAAAATCTTACTTTATTTTTGTAAAAAATCATATAAATATTTGCTTCCGAGCCCCGAATTTTATGATTTGTCATCATAATTTAGGTAAAAGAAAACATTGCAACAAGAAAATTGCTATTTCAAATGTGATAGGTATTCTAGAATCCAGCCAATGAAGCTTACAATATACAACGTATTCATCAAAAATAGGTATAATCAAATTTTTCATCATATTTTATCCGCAGTAAAGGTCCAAAAGCCTGTTTATGAATGTTTTAACAAAAATATCCATTTCAAGAATAGGAAAAATCTGACTTTATTTCTGTAAAAAATCATATAAATATTTGCTTCCGCGCCCGAATTTTATGATATTTTATCATATTTTAGCTAAAAGTAAAAATTGCAACAAGAAATTGCTATTTCAAGTGTGTTAGGTATTCTAGAATCCAGCCCATGTAGTTTACAATATACAACGTATTCATCAAATATAGGTAAAATCAGACTTTTTTTTTTGTAAAAAAATCATACAAATATTTGTTTGCGCGCCCAAATTTTATAAGTTTTCATCATATTTTATCCGCAGTATAGGTCCAAAAGCATGTTTATGAATGTTTTAACAAAAATATCCATTTCAAGAAAAAGTAAAATCTGACTTTATTGTTGTAAAAAATCATATAAATATTTGCTTCCGCGTACGAATTTTATGAATTTTCATCATAATTTAGGTAAAAGAAAACATTGCAACAAGAAAATTGCTATTTCAAGTGTGGTAGGTATTCTAGAATCCAGCCAATGAAGCTTACAATATACAACGTATTCATCAAAAATAGGTAAAATCTGACTTTATTTTGGTAAAAAATTATATAAATATTTGCTTCCACGCTCAAATTTTATAATTTTTCATCATATTTTATCTATAGTATAGGTCCAAAAGCATGTTTATGAACGTTTTAGCAAAAATATCCATTTCAAAAATATGTAAAATCTGACTTTATTTTTGTAAAAAATCATATAAATATTTGCTTCCGCGCCCGAATTTTATGATTTTTCATCATATTTTAGCTAAAAGAAAACATTGCAACAAGAAAATTGCTATTTCAAGTGTGTTAGGTATTCTAGAATCCAGCCCATGTAGCTTACAATATACAACGTATTCATCAAATATAGGTAAAATCAGACTTCTTTTTGTAAAAAAATCATATAAATATTTGTTTGCGCGCCCGAATTTTATAATTTTTCATCATATTTTATCCGCAGTATAGGTCCAAAAGCATGTTTATGAATGTTTTAACAAATATATCCATTTCAAGAATAGAAAAATCTGACTTTATTTTTGTAAAAAATCATATAAATATTTGCTTCCGCGCCCGAATTTTATAATTTTTCATCATATTTTATCCACAGTATAGGTCCAGAAGAATGTTTATGAATGTTTTAACAAAAATATCCATTTCAAGAATAGGTAAATTCTGACTTTATTTTCGTAAAAAATCATATAAATATTTGCTTCCGCGCCCGAATTTTATGAATTTTCATCATAATTTAGGTAAAAGAAAACATTGCAACAAGAAAATTGCTATTTCAAGTGTGGTAGGTATTCTAGAATCCAGCCAATGAAGCTTACAATATACAACGTATTCATAAAAATAGGTAAAATCTGACTTTATTTTTGTAAAAAATCATACAAATATTTGCTTCCGCGCCCGAGTTTTATGATTTTTCATCATATTTTAGCTAAAAAAAAACATTGCAACAAGAAAATTGCTCTTTCAAGTGTGTTAGGTATTCTAGAATCCAGCCCATGTAGCTTACAATATACAACGTATTCATCAAAAATAGGTAAAATCTGACTTTTTTTTTTGTAAAAAATCATATAAATATTTGTTTGCGCGCCCGAATTTTATAATTTTTCATCATATTTTATCCGCTGTATAGGTCCAAAAGCATGTTTATGAATGTTTTAACAAAAATATCCATTTCAAGAATAGGAAAAATCTGACTTTATTTTTGTAAAAAATCATATAAATATTTGCTTCCGCGCCCGAATTTTATGATTTTTCATCTTATTTTAGATAAAAGAAACCATTGCAACAAGAAAATTGCTATTTCAATTGTGTTAGGTATTCTAGAATCCAGCCCATGTAGTTTACAATATACAACGTATTCATCAAATATAGGTAAAATCAGACTTTTTTTTTGTAAAAAAATCATACAAATATTTGTTTGCGCGCCCAAATTTTATAAGTTTTCATCATATTTTATCCGCAGTATAGGTCCAAAAGCATGTTTATGAGTATTTTAACAAATATATCCATTTCAAGAATAGGAAAAATCTGACTTTATTTTTGTAAAAAATCATATAAATATTTGCTTCCGCGCTTGAATTTTATAATTTTTTATCATATTTTATCCACAGTATAGGTCCAGAAGCATGTTTATGAATGTTTTAACAAAAATATCCATTTCAAGAATAGGTAAAATCTGACTTTATTTTTGTAAAAAATCATATAAATATTTGCTTCCGCGCTCGAATTTTATAATTTTTCATCATATTTTATCCATAGTATAGGTCCAAAAGCATGTTTATGAACGTTTTAACAAAAATATCCATTTCAAAAATATGTAAAATTTGACTTTATTTTTGTAAAAAATCATATAAATATTTGCTTCCGCGCCCGAATTTTATGATTTTTCATCATATTTTAGCTAAAAGAAAACATTGCAACAAGAAAATTGCTATTTCAAGTGTGTTAGGTATTCTAGAATCCAGCCCATGTAGCTTACAATATACAACGTATTCATCAAAAATAGGTAAAATCTGACTTTTTTTTTGTAAAAAATCATATAAATATTTGCTTCCGCGCCCAAATTTTATAATTTTTCATCATTTTTTATCCACAGTATAGGTCCAAAAGCATGTTTATGAATGTTTTAACAAAAATATCCATTTCAAGAATAGGTAAAATCTGACTTTATTTTTGTAAAAATTCAGATAAATATTTGCTTCCGCGTCCGAATTTTATGATTTTTCATCATAATTTAGGTAAAAGAAAACATTGCAACAAGAAAATTGCTATTTCGAGTGTGGTAGGTATTCTAGAATCCAGCCAATGAAGCTTACAATATACAACGTATTCATCAAAAATAGGTAAAATCTGACTTTATTTTTGTAAAAAATTATATAAATATTTGCTTCCGCGCTCAAATTTAATAATTTTTTATCATATTTTATTTATAGTATAGGTCCAAAAGCATGTTTATGAACGTTTTAGCAAAAATATCCATTTCAAAAATATTTAAAATCTGACTTTATTTTTGTAAAAAATCATATAAATATTTGCTTCCGCGCCCGAATTTTATGATTTTTCATCATATTTTAGCTAAAAGAAAACATTGCAACAAGAAAATTGCTATTTCAAGTGTGTTACGTATTCTAGAATCCAGCCCATGTAGCTTATAATATACAACGTATTCATCAAAAATAGGTAAAATCTGACTTTTTTTTTGTAAAAAAATCATATAAATATTTATTTGCGCGCCCGAATTTTATTATTTTTCATCATATTTTATCCGCAGTATAGGTCCAAAAGCATGTTTATAAATGTTTTAACAAATATATCCATTTCAAGAATAGGAAAAATCTGTCTTTATTTTTGTAAAAAATCATATAAATATTTGCTTCTGCGCCCGAATTTTATAATTTTTCATCATATTTTTTCCACAGTATAGGTCCAGAAGCATGTTTATGAATGTTTTAACAAAAATATCCATTTCAAGAGTAGGTAAAATCTGACTTTATTTTTGTAAAAAAACATATCAATATTTGCTTCCGCGCCCGAATTTTATGATTTTTCATCATAATTTAGGTAAAAGAAAACATTGCAACAAGAAAATTGCTATTTCAAGTGTGGTAGGTATTCTAGAATCCAGCCAATGAAGCTTACAATATACAACGTATTCATCAAAAATAGGTAAAATCTGACTTTTTTTTTTGTAAAAAGTCATATAAATAATTGCTTCCGCGCCCGAATTTTATAGTTTTTCATCATATTTTATTCACAGTATAGGTCCAAAAGCATGTTTATGAATGTATTAACAAAAATATACATTTCAAGAATATGTTAAATTTGACTTTATTTTTGTAAAAAAACATATAAATATTTGCTTCCGCGCCCGAATTTTATGTTTTTTCATCATAATTTAGGTAAAAGAAAACATTGCAACAAGAAAATTGCTATTTCAAGAGTGGTAGGTATTCTAGAATCCAGCCAATGAAGCTTACAATATACAACGTATTCATCAAAAATAGGTAAAATCTGACTTTATTTTTGTATTTTATCTACAGTATAGGTCCAAAAGCATGTTTATGAATGTTTTAACAAAAATATCCATTTTAAGAATAGGTAAAATCTGACTTTATTTTTGTAAAAAATCATATAAATATTTGCTTCCGCGCCCGTATTTTTTGATTTTTCATCATAATTTAGGTGAAAGAAAACATTGCAATAAGAAAATTGCTATTTCAAGTGTGGTAGGTATTTTAGAATCCAGCCAATGAAGCTTACAATATACAAAGTATTCATCAAAATTAAGTAAAATCTGACTTTTTTTTTTGTAAAAAATCATATAAATATTTGCTTCCGCGCCCGATTTTTATAATTTTTTATCATATTTTATCCACAGTATAGGTCCAAAAGCATGTTTATGAATGTATTAACAAAAATATCTATGTCAAGAATATGTAAAATCTGACTTTATTTTTGTAAAAAATCATATAAATATTTGCTTCCGCGCCCGAATTTTATGATTTTTCATCATATTTTAGCTAAAAGAAAACATTGCAACAAGAAAATTGCTATTTCAAGTGTAGTAGGTATTCTAGAATCCAGCCAATGAAGCTTACAATATACAACGTATTCATCAAAAATAGGTAAAATCTGACTTTATTTTTGTAAAAAATTATATAAATATTTGCTTCTGCGCTCGAATTTTATAATTTTTCATCATATTTTATCCATAGTATAGGTCCAAAAGCATGTTTATGAACGTTTTCACAAAAATATCCATTTCAAAAATATGTAAAATCTGACTTTATTTTTGTAAAAAATCATATAAATATATGCTTCCGCGCCTGAATTTTATGATTTTTCATCATAATTTAGGTAAAAGAAAACATTGCAGCAAGAAAATTGCTATTTCAAGTGTGGTAGGTATTCTAGAATCCAGCCAATGAAGCTTACAATATACAACGTATTCATCAAAAATAGGTAAAATTTTACTTTTTTTTTGTAAAAAATCATATAAATATTTGCTTTCGCGCCCGAATTTTATAATTTTTTATCATATTTTATCCGTAGTATAGGTCCAAAAGCATGTTTATGAACGTTTTAACAAAAATATCCATTTCAAAAATATGTAAAATCTGACTTTATTTTTGTAAAAAATCATATAAATATTTGCTTCCGCGCCCGAATTTTATTATTTTTCATCATATTTTAGCTAAAAGAAAACATTGCAACAAGAAAATTGCTATTTCAAGTGTGTTAGGTATTCTAGAATCCAGCCCATGTAGCTTACAATATACAACGTATTCATCAAAAATAGGTAAAATCTGACTTTTTTTTTTGTAAAAAATCATATAAATATTTGTTTGCGCGCCCGAATTTTATAATTTTTCATCATATTTTATCCGCAGTATAGGTCCAAAAGCATGTTTATGAATGTTTTAACAAAAATATCCATTTCAAGAATAGGAAAAATCTGACTTTATTTTTGTAAAAAATCATATTAATATTTGCTTCCGCGCCCGAATATTATAATTTTTTATCTTATTTTAGCTAAAAGAAAACATTGCAACAAGAAAATTGCTATTTCAAGTGTGGTAGGTATTCTAGAATCCAGCCAATGAAGCTTACAATATACAACGTATTCATCAAAAATAGGTAAAATCTGACTTTATTTTTGTAAAAAATTATATAAATATTTGCTTCCGCGCTCGAATTTTATAATTTTTTATCATATTTTATCCATAGTATAGGTCCAAAAGCATGTTTATGAACGTTTTAACAAAAATATCCATTTCAAAAATATGTAAAATCTGACTTTATTTTTGTAAAAAGTCATATAAATATTTGCTTCCGCGCCCGAATTTTATGATTTTTTCATCATATTTTAGCTAAAAGAAAACATTGCAACAAGAAAATTGCTATTTCAAGTGTGTTAGGTATTCTAGAATCCAGCCCATGTAGCTTACAATATACAACGTATTCATCAAAAATAGGTAAAATCTGACTTTTTTTTTTGTAAAAAATCATATAAATATTTGTTTGCGCGCCCGAATTTTAAAATTTTTTATCATATTTTATCCACAGTATAGGTCCAAAAGCATGTTTATGAATGTTTTAACAAAAATATCCATTTCAAGAATAGGAAAAATCTGACTTTATTTTTGTAAAAAATCATATTAATATTTGCTTCCGCGTCCGAATTTTATGATTTTTCATCATAATTTAGGTAAAAGAAAACATTGCAACAAGAAAATTGCTATTTTAAGTGTGGTAGGTATTCTAGAATCCAGCCAATGAAGCTTACAATATACAACGTATTCATCAAAAATAGGTAAAATCTGACTTTATTTTTGTAAAAAATTATATAAATATTTGCTTCCGCGCTCAAATTTTATAATTTTTCATCATATTTTATCTATAGTATAGGTCCAAAAGCATGTTTATGAACGTTTTAGCAAAAATATCCATTTCAAAAATATGTAAAATCTGATTTTATTTTTGTTAAAAATCATATAAATATTTGCTTCCGCGCCCGAATTTTATGATTTTTCCTCATATTTTAGCTAAAAGAAAACATTGTAATAAGAAAATTGCTATTTCAAGTGTGTTAGGTATTCTAGAATCCAGCCTATGTAGCTTACAATATACAACGTATTCATCAAAAATAGGTAAAATCTGACTTTATTTTTGTAAAAAATTATATAAATATTTGCTTCCGCGCTCGACTTTTATAAATTTTCATCATATTTTATCCGCAGTATAGGTCCAAAAGCATGTTTATGAACGTTTTAACAAAAATATCTATTTCAAAAATATGTAAAATCTGACTTTATTTTTGTAAAAAATCATATAAATATTTGCTTCCGCGCCCAGATTTTATGATTTCTCATCATATTTTAGCTAAAAGAAAACATTGCAACAAGAAAATTGCTATTTCAAGTGTGTTAGGTATTCTAGAATGCAGCCCATGTAGCTTACAATATACAACGTATTCATCAAAAATAGGTAAAATCTGACTTTCTTTTTGTAAAAAATCATATAAATATTTGTTTTCGCGCCCGAATTTTATAATTTTTCATCATATTTTATCCGCAATATAGGTCCAAAAGCATGTTTATGAATGTTTTAACAAAAATATCCATTTCAAAAATAGGAAAATCTGACTTTATTTTTGTAAAAAATCATATAAATAATTGCTTCCGCGCACGATTTTTATGATTTTTCATCATATATTAGCTAAAAGAAAACATTGCAACAAGAAAATTGCTATTTCAAGTGTGTTAGGTATTCTAGAATCCAGCCCATTTAGCTTACAATATACAACGTATTCATCAAAAATAGGAAAAATCTGACTTTTTTTTTGTAAAAAAATCATATAAATATTTGTTTGCGCGCAAGAATTTTATAATTTTTCATCATATTTTATCCGCAGTATAGGTCGAAAAGCATGTTTATGAATGTTTTAACAAAAATATCCATTTCAAGAATAGGAAAAATCTGACTTTATTTTTGTAAAAAATCATATAAATATTTGCTTCCGCGCCCGAATTTTATGATTTTTCATCATAATTTACGTAAATGAAAACATTGCAACAAAAAAATTGCTATTTCAAGTGTGGTAGGTATTCTAGAATCCAGCCAATGAAGCTTACAATATACAACGTATTCATCAAAAATAGGTAAAATCTGACTTTTTTTTTGTAAAAAATCATATAAATATTTGTTTGCGCGCCCGAATTTTATAATTTTTCATCATATTTTATCCGCAGTATAGGTCCAAAAGCATGTTTATAAACGTTTTAACAAAAATATCCATTTCAAAAATATGTAAAATCTGACTTTATTTTTGTAAAAAATCATATAAATATTTGCTTCCGCGCCCGCATTTTATGATTTCTCATCATATTTTAGCTAAAAGAAAACATTGCAACAAGAAAATTGCTATTTCAAGTGTGTTAGGTATTCTAGAATCCAGCCCATGTAGCTTACAATATACAACGTATTCATTAAAAATAGGTAAAATCTGACTTTTTTTTTGTAAAAAATCATATAAATATTTGTTTGCGCGCCCGAATTTAATAATTTTTTATCATATATTATCCGCAATATAGGTCCAAAAGCATGTTTATGAATGTTTTAACAAAAATATAAATTTCAAGAATAGGAAAAATCTGACTTTATTTTTGTAAAAAATCATATAAATATTTGCTTCCGCGCCCGAATTTTATGATTTTTCATTATATTTTAGGTAAAAGAAAACATTGCAACAAGAAAATTGCTATTTCAAGTGTGGTAGGTATTCAAGAATCCAGCCAATGAAGCTTACAATATACAACGTATTCATCAAAAATAGGTAAAATCTGACTTTATTTTTGTAAAAAATTATATAAATATTTGCTTCCGCGCTCGAATTTTATAATTTTTCATCATATTTTATCCGCAGTATTGGTCCAAAAGCATGTTTATGAACGTTTTAACAAAAATATCCATTTCAAAAATATGTAAAATCTGACTTTATTTTTGTAAAAAATCATATAAATATTTGCTTCCGCGCCCGGATTTTATGATTTCTCATCATATTTTAGCTAAAAGAAAACATTGCAACAAGAAAATTGCTATTTCAAGTGTGTTAGGTATTCTAGAATGCAGCCCATGTAGCTTACAATATACAACGTATTCATCAAAAATAGGTAAAATCTGACTTTCTTTTTGTAAAAAATCATATAAATATTTGTTTTCGCGCCCGAATTTTATAATTTTTCATCATATTTTATCCGCAATATAGGTCCAAAAGCATGTTTATGAATGTTTTAACAAAAATATCCATTTCAAGAATAGGAAAAATCTGACTTTATTTTTGTAAAAAATCATATAAATATTTGCTTCCGCGCCCGATTTTTATGATTTTTTCATCATATTTTAGGTAAAAGAAAACATTGCAACAAGAAAATTGCTATTTCAAGTGTGGTAGGTATTCTAGAATCCAGCCAATGAAGCTTACAATATACAACGTATTCATCAAAAATAGGTAAAATCTGACTTTTTTTTTTGTAAAAAATCTTAAATATTTGTTTGCGCGCCCGAATTTTATAATTTTTTATCATATTTTATCCGCAGTATAGGTCCAAAAGCATGTTTATGAACGTTTTAACAAAAATATCCATTTCAAAAATATGTAAAATCTGACTTTATTTTTGTAAAAAAATCATATAAATATTTGCTTCCGCGCCCGAATTTTATGATTTCTCATCATATTTTAGCTAAAAGAAAACATTGCAACAAGAAAATTGCTATTTCAAGTGTGTTAGTTATTCTAGAAAGCAGCCCATGTAGCTTACAATATACAACGTATTCATCAAAAATAGTTAAAATCTGACTTTTTTTTTGTAAAAAATCTTATAAATATTTGTTTGCGCGCCCGAATTTTATAATTTTTCATCTTATTTTATACGCAATATAGGTCCAAGAGTATGTTTATGAATGTTTTAACAAAAATATCCATTTCAAGAATAGGAAAAATCTGACTTTATTTTTGTAAAAAATCATATAGATATTTGCTTCCGCGCCCGATTTTTATGATTTTTCATCATATTTTAGGTAAAAGAATACATTGCAACAAGAAAATTACTATTTCAAGTGTGTTAGGTATTCTAGAATCCAGCCCATGTAGCTTACAATATACAACGTACTCATCAAAAATAGTTAAAATCTGACTTTTTTTTTGTAAAAAATCATATAAATATTTGTTTGCGCGCCCCGAATTTTATAATTTTTTATCATATTCTATATGTAGAATAGGTCCAAAAGCATGTTTATGAACGTTTTAACAAAAATATCCATTTCAAAAATAAGTAAAATCTGACTTTTTTTTTGTAAAAAATCATATAAATATTTGTTTGCGCGCCCGAATTTTATAATTTTTCATCATATTTTATCCATAGTATAGGTCCAAATTCATGTTTATGAACGTTTTAACAAATATATCCATTTCAAAAATATGTAAAATCTGACTTATTTTTGTAAAAAATCATATAAATATTTGCTTCCGAGCCTGAATTTTATGATTTTTCATCATATTTTAGCTAAAAAAAAACATTGCAACAAGAAAATTGCTATTTCAAGTGTGTTAGGTATTCTAGAATCCAGCCCATGTAGCTTACAATATACAACGTATTCATCAAAAATAGGTAAAATCTGACATTATTTTTGTAAAAAATCATATAAATATTTGTTTGCGCGCCCGAATTTTTATAATTTTTCATCATATTTTATCCGCAGTATAGGTCCAAAAGCAAGTTTATGAATGTTTTAACAAAAATATCCATTTCAAGAATAGGAAAAATCTGACTTTATTTTTGTAAAGAATCATATAAATATTTGCTTCCGCGCCCGATTTTTATGATTTTTCATCATATTTTAGGTAAAAGAAAACATTGCAACAAGAAAATTGCTATTCCAAGTGTGGTAGGTATTCTAGAATCCAGCCAATGAAGCTTACAATATACAACGTATTCATCAAAAATAGGTAAAATCTGACTTTATTTTTGTAAAAAATTATATAAATATTTGCTTCCGCGCTCGAATTTTATAATTTTTCATCATATTTTATCCATAGTATAGGTCCAAATTCATGTTTATGAACGTTTTAACAAAAATATCCATTTCAAAAAATATGTAAAATCTGACTTTATTTTTTGTAAAAAATCATATAAATATTTGCTTCCGAGTCTGAATTTTATGATTTTTCATCATATTTTAGCTAAAAAAAAACATTGCAACAAGAAAATTGCTATTTCAAGTGTGTTAGGTATTCTAGAATCCAGCCCATGTAGCTTACAATATACAACGTATTCATCAAAAATAAGTAAAATCTGACATTTTTTTTGTAAAAAATCATATAAATATATGTTTGCGCGCCCGAATTTTATAATTTTTCATCATATTTTATCCGCAGTATAGGTCCAAGAGCATGTTTATGAACGTTTTAACAAAAATATCCATTTCAAGAATAGGAAAAATCTGACTTTATTTTTGTAAAAAATCATATAAATATTTGCTTCCGCGCCCGAATTTTATGATTTTTCATCATAATTTACGTAAAAGAAAACATTGCAACAAAAAAATTGCTATTTCAAGTGTGGTAGGTTTTCTAGAATCCAGCCAATGAAGCTTACAATATACAACGTATTCATCAAAAATAGTTAAAATCTGACTTTTTTTTTGTAAAAAATCATATAAATATTTGTTTGCGCTCTCGAATTTTATAATTTTTCATCATATTTTATCCGCAGTATAGGTCCAAAAGCATGTTTATGAACGTTTTAACAAAATATCCATTTAAAAAATATGTAAAATCTGACTTTATTTTTGTAAAAAACCATATAAATATATGCTTCCGCGCCCGAATTTTATGATTTCTCATAATATTTTAGCTAAAGAAAACATTGCAACAAGAAAATTGCTATTTCAAGTGTGTTAGGTATTCTAGAATCCAGCCCATGTAGCTTACAATATACAACGTATTCATCAAAAATAGGTAAAATCTGACATTTTTTTTGTAAAAAATCATACTCTGAGATAGCGCGT
>JAQOWZ010000470.1:0-37975 GCA_035578165.1 Stenolophus ochropezus
ACGCGCTATCTCAGAGTAATGACACCAAAAAAATTAAATGTTTATTATCTGATTGGTACCAAGTTATAGTCACTTTTGCATGTCCAATGCTAAAATTATCCATAGGTCCAAAAGTATGTTCATGAACGTTTTAACAAAAATAACCATTTCAAAAATTGGTAAAATCTGACTTTATTTTTGTAAAAAATCATTTATATATTTACTTCCGCGCCCGAATTTTATGATTTATCATTATATTTTAGCTAAAAGAAAACATTTCAACAAGAAAATTGCTATTTCAAGTGTGGTGGGTATTCTAGAATCCAGCCCATATAGCTTGCGATATACAACGTATTCATCAAAAATAGGTAAAATCTGACTTTATTTTAAAAAAAATCATATAAATATTTGCTCCCGCGCCCGAATTTTATAATTTTTCATCATATTTTATCCATAGTATAGGTCTAAAAGCATGTTTATGAATGTTTTAACAAAAATAACCATTTCAAAAATAGGTAAAATCTGACTTTATTTTTGTAAAAAATCATATAAATATTTGCTTCCGTGCCCGAATTTTATGATTTTTCATCATATTTTAGCTAAAAGAAAACATTGCAACAAGAAAATTGCTATTTCAAGTGTGGTGGGTATTCGAGAATCCTTTATTTTTGAAAAAAATCATATAAATATTTGCTTCCGTGCCCGAATTTTATGATTATTCATCATATTTTAGCTAAAAGAAAACATTGCAACAAGAAAATTGCTATTTCAAGTGTGGTAAGTATTCTAGAATCCAGCCAATGAAGCTTACAATATACAACATACTTATTTATCAAAAATAGGTAAAATCTGACTTTATTTTTGTAAAAAATCATATAAATATTTGCTTCCGCGACCGAATTTTATAATTTTTCATCATATTTATCCAAAGTATAGGTACAAAAGCATGTGTATGAATGTTTTAACAAAAATATCCATTTCAAGAATAGGTAAAATCTGACTTTATTTTTGTAAATATCATATAAATATTTCCTTCCGCGCCCGAATTTTATGATTTTTCATTATAATTAATGTAAAAGAAAACATTGCAACAAGAAAATTGCTATTTCAAATGTGGTAGGTATTCTAGAATCCAGCCAATGAAGCTTACAATATACCACGTATTCATCAAAAATAGGTAAAATCTAACTTTATTTTTGTAAAAAATTATATAAATATTTGCTTCCGCGCCCGAATTTTATAATTTTTCATCATATTTTATCCATAGTATAGGTCCAAAAGCATGTTAATGAATGTTTTAACAAAAATATCAATTTCAAAAATAGGTAAAATCTGACTTTATTTTTGTAAAAAATCATATGAATATTTGCTTCCGCGCCCGAATTTTATAATTTTTTATCATATTTTAGCTAAAAGAAAACATTGCAATAAGAAAATTGCTATTTCAAGTGTGGTAGGTATTCTAGAATCCAACCCATGTAGCTAACAATACACAATGTATTCATCAAAAATAGGTAAAATCTGACTTTATTTTTGTAAAAAAATATATAAATATTTGCTTCCGCGCCCGAATTTTATAATTTTTCATCATATTTTATCCATAGTATAGGTTTAAAAACATGTTTATGAATGTTTTAACAAAAATATCCATTTCAAAAATAGGTAACATCTGACTTTATTTTTGTAAAAAATCCTATAAATATTTGCTTCCGGGCCCGAATTTTATGATTTTCCATCATATTTTAGCTAAAAGAAAACATTGCAACAAGAATATTGCTATTTCAAGAGTGGTGGGTATTCTAGAATCCAGCCCATGTAGCTTGCGATATACAAAGTATTCATCAAAAATAGGTAAAATCTGACTTTATTTTTGTAAAAAATCATATAAATATTTGCTTTCGCGCCCGAATTTTATAATTTTTTATCATATTTTATCCATAGTATAGGTCCAAAAACATGTTTATGAATGTTTTAACAAAAATATCCAGTTCAAGAATAGGTAAAATCTGACTTTATTTTTGTAAAAAATCATATAAATGTAAGCTTCCACGCCCGAATTTTATGATTTTTTATCATATTTTATCCATAGTATAGGTCCAAATGCATGTTTATGAATGTTTTAACAAAAATATCCATTTCAAGAATAGGTAAAATCTGACATAATTTTTGTAAAAAATCATATAAATATTTGCTTCTGCGCCCGAATTTTATGATTTTTCATCATAAATTAGGTAAAAGAAAACATTGCAACAAGAAAATTGCTATTTCAAGTGTGGTAGGTATTCTAGAATCCAGCCAATGAAGCTTACAATATACACGTATTCATCAAAAATAGGTAAAATCTGTCTCTATTTTTGTAAAAAATTATATAAATATTTGCTTCCGCGCCCGAATTTTATAATTTTTTAGCATATTTTATCTATAGTATAGGTTTAAAAGCATGTTTATGAATATTTTAACAAAAATATCCATTCTAAAAATAGATAAAATGAGACTTTGTTTTTGTAAAATATCATATAAATATTTGCTTTCGCGCCCGAATTTTATGATTTTTCATCATATTTTATCCATAGTATAGGTCCAAAAGCATGTTTATGAATGTTTTAACAAAAATATCCATTTCAAGAATAGGTAAAATCTGACTTTAATTTGGAAAAAATCATATAAATATTTGCTTCCGCGCCCGAATTTTTTATTTTTCATCATATTTTAGCTAAAAGAAAACATTGCAACAAGAAAATTGCTATTTCAAGTGTGGTAAGTATTCTAGAATCCAGCCAATAAAGCTTACAATACACAACATATTTATGAAAAATAGGTAAAATCTGACTTTATTTTTGTAAAAAATTATATAAATATTAGCTTCCGCGCCGGAATTTTATAATTTTTTATCATATTTTATCCATAGTATAGATCCAAAAGCATGTTTATGAATGTTTTAACAAAAATATCCATTTCAAAAATAGGTAAGATCTGACTTTATTTTTGTAAAAAATCATATAAATATTTGCTTCCGCGCCCGAATTTTATGATTTTTCATCATATTTAAGCTAAAAGAAAACATTGCAACAAGAAAATTGCTATTTCGAGTGTGGTAGGTATTCTAAAATCCAGCCCATGTAGCTCACAA
Organism: Stenolophus ochropezus; assembly: GCA_035578165.1. Classification (NCBI taxonomy): domain Eukaryota; kingdom Metazoa; phylum Arthropoda; class Insecta; order Coleoptera; family Carabidae; genus Stenolophus; species Stenolophus ochropezus. The sequence continues at coordinate 3,110 of JAQOWZ010000470.1, forward strand.
TATACAACATATTCATCAAGAATAGGTAAAATCTGACTTTATTTTTGTAAAAATCATATAAATATTTGCTTCCGCGCCCGAATTTTATAATTTTTCATCATATTTTATCAGTTTTATAGGTCCAAAAACATGTTTCTGAATGTTTTAACAAAAATATCCATTTCAAAAATAGGTATAAATATTTGCTTCCGCGCCCAAATTTTATAATTTTTCATCATATTTTATCCATAGTATTGGTCCAGAAGCATGTTTAAGAATGTTTTAACAAAAATATCCATTTAAAAATAGGTAAAATAAAACTTTATTTTTGTAAAATATCATATAAATATTTGCTTCCTCGCCCGAATTTTATGATTTTTCATCATATTTTAGCTAAAAGAAAACATTACAACAAGAAAATTGCTATTTCAAGTGTGGTAGGTATTCTAGAATCCAGCCCATGTAGCTTACAATATACAACGTATTCATTAAAATGACACCAAAAAATTAAATATTTATTATCTGATTGGTACCAAGTTATGGTCACTTTTGCATGTTCAATGCTAAAATTATCCATAGTATAGGTCGAAAAGTATGTTCATGAATGTTTTAACAAAAATAACATTTTCAAAAATAGGTAAAATCAGACTTTATTTTTGTAAAAAATCATATAAATATTTGCTTCCGCGACCGAATTTTATAATTTTTCATCATATTTTATCCATAGTATAGGTTTAAAAGCATGTTTATTAATGTTTTAACAAAAATATCCATTTCAAAAATAGGTTAAATCTGACTTTATTTTTGTAAAAAATCATATAAATATTTGCTTCCGCGCCCGAATTTTATGATTTTTCATCATATTTTAGCTAAAATAAAATATTGCAACAAGAAAATTGCTATTTCAAGTGTGGTGGATATTCTAAAATCCAGCCCATGTAGCTTGCGTTATACAACGTATTCATGAAAAATAGGTAAAATCTGACTTTATTTTTGCAAAAAATCATATAAATATTTGCTTCCGCGCCCGAATTTCATAATTTTTCATCATATTTTATCCATAGTATAGGTGCAAAAGCATGTTTATGAATGTTTTAACAAAAATATCCATTTCAAGAATAGGTAAAATCTGACTTTATTTATGTGAAAAATGATGTAAATACTTGCTTCCCCGCCCGAATTTTCTGATTTTTTATCATAATTTAGCTAAAAGAAAACATTGCAACAAGAAAATTGCTATTTTAACTGTGGTAGGTAGTCTAGAATCCAGCCCATGTAGCTTACAATATACAACGTATTCATCAAAAATAGGTCAAAACTGACTTTATTTTGTAAAAATTCATATAAATATTTGCTTTGGCGCCCGAATTTTATAATTTTTCATCATATTTTATCCATAGTATAGGTCTAAAAGCATGTTTAAGAATGTTTTAAAAAAAATATCCATTTCAAGAATAAGTAAAATCTGACTTTATTTTTGTAAAAAATCATATAAATATTTGCTTCCGCTCCCGAATTTTATGATTTTTTATCATATTTTAGCTAAAAGAAAACATTGCAACAAGAAAATTGCTATTTCAAGTGTGGTAGGTATTCTAGAATCCAGCCCATGTAGCTTACAATATACAACGTATTTATTAAAATGACACCAAATTATTAAATGTTTATTATCTGATTGGTACCAAGTTATGGTCACTTTTGCATGTCCAATGCTAAAATTATCCATAGTATAGGTCCAAAAGCAGAGCTGGGAAAGATACTTTTAAATAAATATCTAGATACTTTTAAAAGATACTCATATAAATTTGTTAAAGATACTTAAGTATCTAGATACTTTTTATTCCAAGTATCTTAAGATACAAATATTTCTTAAAAGTATCTAATATAACTACTAAAGATACCTGAAAGTATCTTAGATACTTTTAAATATCTTAGATATCAAAAAGTAACTTAGATTATTTTAAATATCTTAGATACTTTTAGATAGTTAGGCATTTAGATAACTGCAAGCTAAAAAATAAAAAAATATTTCACAGGAAAAAATGGAAAGAATAAATAACACTAAACAGAATATAATTATTTAAAAAAAAACTATATTCTTTTATATTATAATTTAAACTCGAACGTTACCATGAATGAATGAATTCTACACATTTTAAAATTATAAACATACACATACAAAAAAAAAATAAAGAAAATACAATAAAATTAATAAAAATTACTTGCTTTTAACAAAACCAAATTTTCAAAATTTCTATCAGACAAGGCATGACATCTCGGTGAATTTATAAATGTTGCATACGAAAATAATCGCTCTACAGCTGCAGAAGATGGAAGGGGCGTGTTAAATTTTTTAAACAGTTCTTCAATAAATTTATATTTTTTTAACATATATAAATCTGTTTCTGGGTCTTGCAAATACTGCAGTAATTGTAATTCCGCTTGCCTTCTCATATCTAATTTATTTTCGTCATTTGCTATATCTGTTTCCATATCAAATTCGAAAAACTCCATATTTATTTTTAATTTTGGTTTCGGAATTTCTTTTCCAGCAATAGTAACATCTAAATTTTTATTTTGTAGATTAATAATTTCATTTAATATTAATTCTTTAACATAATTCAAATCACTTTCAGTGTCTCTAATATTTTTGAAAACTAACAACTATTTTGTTTTAAATAACGGATTCGTTACCGCAGATATTACAGCATTTACATCATTTAAATTTAATAAATCCGAGAATCTGGATTCTAAGGATTCTACACATTTATTAAGAACAGGCTTCATATATTTGTAATGTATATGGTTTTGTGAATGTTTTCACCAATTAAATTATTTTATGGGCCATGTTTATCTTTAATTATGATAAATCTATGAGAGAAATTATTTTAATGCTTAATACATTACACACACACACCCATCCTCGAATGAATGCACACCAATCACAAAATATCACCGCACGCCACTGAAAAACTGAAATAACAATTTAGGTAATATTTACGTTTTATGTAAGAATTACAATAATTACATTAACTCAACAGGTGCACATACACTAAAACTAATTCAGTCTGACAAAACGTACAACACGATGTACGCTGCACGCTGACTTGTTTTAACACGTTTCAATATTATTAGGGTTGTGTTTAGTAAAGTATCTTAAATATAGGCAAATTAGATACTTTTTTAAGATAAAAGATACTTTTTTTTTTAAATAAAAGATACATTTTTAATACAAAAGATACTTTCTATAATAAAAGATACTTTTTAAGATAAAAGATACCTTTTTAAGATAAAAGATACTTTTTTAAAGATATAAGATACTTTTTAAAGATAAAAGATACAGATAGTTTTAAAAAGTATTTAAATAAAAGATACATTTTACATAAAATAGAAAGTATCTAAGACACTTTATCTTAGATACTTTTTGTATCTTAGATACTATTGAGTATCTTTTGTTGTAAGATACTCCCAGCTCTGTCCAAAAGTATGTTCATGAATGTTTTAACAAAAATAACCATTTCAAAAATAGATAAAATCTGACTTTATTTTTGGAAAATCATATATATATTTGCTTCTGCGCCCGAATTTTATGATTTTTCATCATATTTTAGCTAAAAGAAAACATTGCAACAAGAAAATTGCTATTTCAAGTGTGATAGGTATTCTAGGATCCAGCCCATGTAGCTTACAATATACAACGTAATCATCAAAAATAGGTCAAATCTGACTTTATTTTTGTAAAAAATCATATAAATATTTGCTTCCGCGCCCGAATTTTATAATTTTTCATCATATTTTATCCATAGTATAGGTCCAAAACCATGTGTCTGAATGTTTTAACAAAAATATTTATTTTAAGAATAGGTAAAATCTGACTTTATTTTTGTAAAAAATCATATAAATATTTGCTTCCGCGCCCGAATTTTATGATTTTTCATCATATTTTAGCTAAAAGAAAACATTGCAACAAGAAAATTGCTATTTCAAGTGTGGTAGGTATTCTAGAATCCAGCCCATGTAGCTTACAATATACAACGTATGCATCAAAAATAGGTAAACTCTGACCTCATTTCTGTAAAAAATCATATAAATATTTGCTTCCGCGCCCGAATTTTATGATTTTTTATCATATTTTAGCTAAAAGAAAACATTGCAACAAGAAAATTGCTATTTTAAGTGTGGTAGGTAGTCAAGAATCCAGCCCATGTAGCTTACAATATACAACGTATTCTTCAAAAATAGGTCAAATATGACTTTATTTTTGTGAAAATCATATAAATATTTGCTTCCGCGCCCGAATTTTAAATTTTTTTATCATATTTTATCCATAGTATAGGTCCAAAAGCATGTTTAAGAATGTTTTAACAAAAATATCCATTTTAAGAACAGGTAACTTCTGAGTTTATTTTTGTAAAAAATCATATAAATATTTGCTTCCGCGCCCGAATTTTATGATTTTTTCATCATAATTTAGCTAAAAGAAAACATTGCAACAAGAAAATTGCTATTTCAAGTGTGGTAGGTATTCTAGAATCCAGCCCATGTAGCTTACAATATACAACGTATTCATCAAAAATAGGTAAAATCTGACTTCATTTTTGTAAAAAATCATATAAATATTTGCTTCTGCGACCGAATTTTATAATTTTTTCATCATATTTTATCCAAAGTATACGTCCAAAAGCATGTTTATGAATGTTTTAACAAAAATATCCATTTCAAGAATAGGTAAAATCTGACTTTATTTGTGTAAAAAATCATAAAAATTTGCTTCCGCGCCCGAATTTTATGATTTTTTATCATAGTTTAGGTAAAAGAATACATTGCAACAAGAAAATTGCTATTTCAGGTGTAGTAGGTGTTCTAGAATCCAGCCAATGAAGCTTACAATATACAACGTATTCATCAAAAATAGGTAAAATCTGACTTTATTTTTGTAAAAAATTATATAAATATTTGCTTCCGCATCCGAATTATATGATTTTTCATCATAATTTAGGTAAAAGAAAACATTGCAACAAGAAAATTGCTATTTCAAGTGTGGTAGGTATTCTAGAATCCAGCTAATGAAGCTTTAAATATACAACGTATTCATCAAAAATAGGTAAAATCTGACTTAATTTTTGTAAAAAAATATTTAAATATTTGCTTCCGCGCCCGAATTTTATAATTTTTCATCATATTGTATCCATAGTATAGGTTTAAAAGCATGTTTATGAATGTTTTAACAAAAATATCCATTTCAAAAATAGGTAAAATCTGACTTTATTTTTGTAAAAAATCATATATATATTTGCTTCCGGGCTCGAATTTTATGATTTTTTATCATATTTTAGCTAAAAGAAAACATTGCAACAAGAAAATTGCTATTTTAAGTGTGGTAGGTAGTCTAGAATCCAGCCCATGTAGCTTACAATATACAACGTATTCATCAAAAATAGGTCAAATATGACTTTATTTTTGTTAAAAATCATATAAATATTTGCTTCCGCGCCCGAATTTTATGATTTTTCATCATATTTTAGCTAAAAAAAAACATTGCAACAAGAAAATTGCTATTTCAAGTGTTGTGGGTATTCTAGAATCCAGCCCATGTAGCTTGCGATATACAACGTATTCATCAAAAATAGGTAAAATCTGACTTTATTTTTGTATAAAATCATATAAATATTTGCTCTCGCGACCGAATTTCATAATTTTTCATCATATTTTATCCAAAGTATAGGTCCAAAAGCATGGTTATGAATATTTTAACAAAAATATCCATTTCAAGAATAGGTAAAATCTGAATTTATTTTTGTAAAAAATCATATAAATATTTGCTTCCGCATCCGAATTATATGATTTTTCATCATAATTTAGGTAAAAGAAAACATTGCAACAAGAAAATTGCTATTTCAAGTGTGGTAGGTATTCTAGAATCCAGCTAATGAAGCTTTAAATATACAACGTATTCATCAAAAATAGGTAAAATCTGACTTAATTTTTGTAAAAAAATATTTAAATATTTGCTTCCGCGCCCGAATTTTATATTTTTTCATCATATTTTATCCATAGTATAGGTTTAAAAGCATGTTTATGAATGTTTTAACAAAAATATCCATTTCAAAAATAGGTGAAATCTGATTTATTTTTGTAAAAAATCATATAATTATTTGCTTCCGCGCCCGAATTTTATGATTTTTCATCATATTTTAGCTAAAAGAAAACATTGCAACAAGAAAATTGCTATTTCAAGTGTTGTGGGTATTCTAGAATCCAGCCCATGTAGCTTGCGATATACAACGTATTCATCAAAAATAGGTAAAATCTGACTTTATTTTTGTATAAAATCATAAAAATATTTGCTTCCGCGCCCGAATTTTATAATTTTTCATCATATTTTATCCATAGTATAGGTCCAAAAGCATGTTTAAGAATGTTTTAACAAAAATAGCCATTTCAAGAATAGGTAAAATCTGACTTTATTTTTGTAAAAAATCATATAAATATTTGCTTCCGCGCCCGAATTTTATGATTTTTTATCATATTTTAGCTAAAAGAAAACATTGCAACAAGAAAATTGCTATTTCAAGTGTGGTAGGTATTCTAGAATCCAGCCCATGTAGCTTACAATATACAACGTATTTATTAAAATGACACCAAATAATTAAATGTTTATTATCTGATTGGTACCAAGTTATGGTCACTTTTGCATGTCCAATGCTAAAATTATCCATAGTATAGGTGCAAAAGTATGTTCATGAATGTTTTAATAAAAATAACCATTTCAAAAATAGATAAAATCTGACGTTATTTTTGAAAAAAATCATATATATATTTGCTTCTGCGACCGAATTTTATGATTTTTCATCATATTTTAGCTAAAAGAAAACATTGCAACAAGAAAATTGCTATTTCAAGTGTGATAGGTATTTTAGGATCCAGCCCATGTAGCTGACAATATACAACGTAATCATCAAAAATAGGTCATATCTGACTTTATTTTTGTAAAAAATCATATAAATATTTGCTTCCGCGCCCGAATTTTATACGCGCTATCTCAGAGTTATTCACAGTATAGGTCCAAAACCATGTGTCTGAATGTTTTAACAAAAATATCCATTTCAAGAATAGGTAAAATTTGATATTATTTTTGTAAAAAATCATATAAATATTTGCTTCCGCGCCCGAATTTCTTGATTTTTTATCATAATTTAGGTAAAAGAGAACATTGCAACAAGAAAATTGCTATTTCAAGTGTGGTGGGTATTCTAGAATCCAGCAAATGAAGCTTACAATATACATCGTATTCATCAAAAATAGGTAAAATCTGTCTTTATTTTTGTAAAAAATTATTTAAATATTTGCTTCCGCGCCCGAATTTTACAATTTTTCATCATATTTTATCCATAGTATAAGTTTAAAAGCATGTTTATGAATGTTTTAACAAAAATATCCATTTCAAAAATAGGTAAAATCTGCCTTTATTTTTGTAAAAAATTATATAAATATTTGCGTCCGCGCCCGAATTTTATAATTTTTTATCATATTTTATTTATAGTATAGGTCCAAAAACATGTTTATGAATGTTTTAACAAAAATATCCATTTCAAGAATAGGTAAAATCTGACTGTATTTTTGTAAAAAATCATATAAATATTTGCTTCCGCGCCCGAATTTTATGATTTTTTATCATAATTTAGGTAAAAGAAAACATTGCAACATGAAAATTGCTATTTCAAGTGTGCTAGGTATTCTAGAATCCAGCCAATGAAGCTTTTAATATACACGTATTCATCAAAAATAGGTAAAATCTGTTTTTATTTTTGTAAAAAATTATATAAATATTTGCTTCCGCGCCCTAATTTTATAATTTTTCATCATATTTTATCTATAGTATAGGTTTAAAAGCATGTTTATGAATGTTTCAACAAAAATATCCATTTAAAAAATAGGTAAAATCTGACTTTATTTTTGTAAAAAATCATATAAATATTTGCTTCCTCGCCCGAATTTTATGATTTTTCATCATATTATAGGTAAAAGAAAACATTGCAACAAGAATATTGCTATTTCAAGTGTGGTGGGTATTCTAGAATCCAGCCCATGTAGCTTGCGATATACAACGTATTCATCAAAAATAGGTAAAATCTGACTTAATTTTTGTAAAAAATCATATAAAAATTTGCTTCCGCGCCCGAATTTTATAATTTTTCATCATATTTTATCCATAGTATAGGTCCAAAAACATGTTTATGAATGTTTTAACAAAAATATCCATTTCAAGAATAGGTAAAATCTGACATAATTTTTGTAAAAAATCATAAAAATATTTGCTTCCGCGCCCGAATTTTATGATTTTTCATCAGAATTTAGGTAAAAAAAAACATTGCAACAAGAAAATTGCTATTTCAAATGTGGTAGGTATTCTAGAATCCAGCTAATGAAGCATACAATATACAACGTATTCATCAAAAATAGGTAAAATCTGACTTTATATTTGTAAAAAATCATATAAATATTTGCTTCCGCGCCCAAATTATATTATTTTTCATCATAATTTAGGTAAAAGAAAACATTGCAACAAGAAAATTGCTATTTCAAGTATGGTTGGTATTCTAGAATTCAGCCCATGTAGCTTACAATATACAACGTATTCATTAAAATGACACCAAAAAATTAAATGTTTATTATCTGATTGGTACCAAGTTATAGTCACTTTTACATGTCCAATGCTAAAATTATCCATAGTGTAGGTCCAAAAGCAGTGCTGGGAAAGATACTTTTAAAAAATATCTAGATACTTTTAAAAGATACTCATATAAATTTGTTAAAGATACTTAAGTATCTAGATACTTTTTATTCCAAGTATCTTAAGATACAAATATTTCTTAAAAGTATCTAATATAACTCCTAAAGATACCTGAAAGTATCTTAGATACTTTTAAATATCTTAGATATCAAAAAGTAACTTAGATACTTTTAAATATCTTAGATATCAAAAAGTATCTTAGATTATTTTAAATATCTTAGATACTTTTAGATAGTTAGGCATTTAGATAACTGCAAGCTAAAAAATAAAAAAAATATTTCACAGGAAAAAATGGAAAGAATAAATAACACTAAACAGAATATAATTATTTAAAAAAAAAACTATATTCTTTTATATTATAATTTAAACTCGAACGTTACCATGAATGAATGAATTCTACACATTTTAGAATTATAAACATACACATACAAAAAAAAATAAAGAAAATACAATAAAATTAATAAAAATTACATGCTTTTAACAAAACCAAATTTTCAAAATTTCTATCAGACAAGGCATGACGTCTCGGTGAATTTATAAATGTTGCATACGAAAATAATCGCTCTACAGCTGCAGAAGATGGAAGGGTCGTGTTAAATTTTTTAAACAGTTCTTCAATAAATTTATATTTTTTTAACATATATAAATCTGTTTCTGGGTCTTGCAAATACTGCAGTAATTGTAATTCCGCTTGCCTTCTCATATCTAATTTATTTTCGTCATTTGCTATATCTGTTTCCATATCAAATTCGAAAAACTCCATATTTATTTTTAATTTTGGTTTCGGAATTTCTTTTCCAGCAATAGTAACATCTAAATTTTTATTTTGTAGATTAATAATTTCATTTAATATTAATTCTTTAACATAATTCAAATCACTTTCAGTGTCTCTAATATTTTTGAAAACTAACAACCATTTTGTTTTAAATAACGGATTCGTTACCGCAGATATTACAGCATTTACATCATTTAAATTTAATAAATCCGAGAATCTGGATTCTAAGGATTCTACACATTTATTAAGAACAGGCTTCATATATTTGTAATGTATATGGTTTTGTGAATGTTTTCACCAATTAAATTATTTTATGGGCCATGTTTATCTTTAATTATGATAAATCTATGAGAGAAAATATTTTAATGCTTAATACATTACACACACACACCCATCCTCGAATGAATGCACACCAATCACAAAATATCACCGCACGCCACTGAAAAACTGAAATAACAATTTAGGTAATATTTACGTTTTATGTAAGAATTACAATAATTACATTAACTCAACAGGTGCACATACACTAAAACTAATTCAGTCTGACAAAACGTACAACACGATGTACGCTGCACGCTGACTTGTTTTAACACGTTTCAATATTATTAGGGTTGTGTTTAGTAAAGTATCTTAAATATAGGCAAATAAGATACTTTTTCAAGATAAAAGATACTTTTTTAAGATATAAGATACTTTTTAAAGATAAAAGATACAGATAGTTTTAAAAAGTATTTAAATAAAAGATACATTTTACGTAAAATAGAAAGTATCTAAGACACTTTATCTTAGATACTTTTTGTATCTTAGATACTATTGAGTATCTTTTGTTGTAAGATACTCCCAGCTCTGTCCAAAAGTATGTTCATGAATGTTTTAACAAAAATAACCATTTCAAAAATAGATAAAATCTGACTTTATTTTTGGAAAATAATATATATATTTGCTTCTGCGCCCGAATTTTATGATTTTTCATAATATTTTAGCTAAAAGAAAACATTGCAACAAGAAAATTGCTATTTCAAGTGTGATAGGTATTCTAGGATCCAGTCCATGTAGCTTAAAATATACAACGTAATCATCAAAAATAGGTCAAATCTGACTTTATTTTTGTAGAAAATCATATAAATATTTGCTTCCGCGCCCGAATTTTATAATTTTTCATCATATTTTATCCATAGTATAGGTCCAAAACCATGTGTCTGAATGTTTTAACAAAAATATTTATTTTAAGAATAGGTAAAATATGACTTTATTTTTGTAAAAAATCATATAAATATTTGCTTCCGCGCCCGAATTTTATAATTTTTCATCATATTTTAGCTAAAAGAAAACATTGCAACAAGAAAATTGCTATTTCAAGTGTGGTAGGTATTCTAGAATCCAGCCCATGTAGCTTACAATATACAACGTATTCATCAAAAATAGGTAAACTCTGACTTCATTTTTGTAAAAAATCATATAAATATTTGCTTCCGCGACCGGATTTTATAATTTTTCATCATATTTTATCCAAAGTATACGTCCAAAAGCATGTTTATGAATGTTTTAACAAAAATATCCATTTCAAGAATAGGTAAAATCTGACTTTATTTCTGTAAAAAATCATATAAATATTTGCTTCCGCGCTCGAATTTTATGATTTTTTATCATATTTTAGCTAAAAGAAAACATTGCAACAAGAAAATTGCTATTTTAAGTGTGGTAGGTAGTCAAGAATCCAGCCCATGTAGCTTATAATATACAACGTATTCATCAAAAATAGGTAAAATCTGACTTTATTTTTGTAAAAAATCATATAAATATTTGCTTCCGCGCCCGAATTTTATAATTTTTCATCATATTTTATCCATAGTATAGGTCCAAAACCATGAGTCTGAATGTTTTAACAAAAATATTTATTTTAAGAATAGGTAAAATCTGACTTTATTTTTGTAAAAAATCATATAAATATTTGCTTCCGCGCCCGAATTTTATAATTTTTCATCATATTTTAGCTAAAAGAAAACATTGCAACAAGAAAATTGCTATTTCAAGTGTGATAGGTATTCTAGGATCCAGTCCATGTAGCTTACAATATACAACGTATTCATCAAAAATAGGTCAAATATGACTTTATTTTTGTAAAAAATCATATAAATATTTGCTTCCGCGCCCGAATTTTATAATTTTTTATCATATTTTATCCATAGTATATGTTCAAAAGCATGTTTAAGAATGTTTTAACAAAAATATCCATTTTAAGAATAGGTAAAATCTGAGTTTATTTTTGTAAAAAATCATATAAATATTTGCTTCCGCGCCCGAATTTTATGATTTTTCATCATATTTTAGCTAAAAGAAAACATTGCAACAAGAAAATTGCTATTTCAAGTGTGGTAGGTATTCTAGAATCCAGCCCATGTAGCTTACAATATACAACGTATTCATCAAAAATAGGTTAAATCTGACTTCATTTTTGTAAAAAATCATAAAAATATTTGCTTCTGCGACCGAATTTTATAATTTTTCATCATATATTATCCAAAGTATACGTCCAAAAGCATGTTTATGAATGTTTTAACAAAAATATCCATTTCAAGAATAGGTAAAATCTGACTTTATTTCTGTAAAAAATCATAAAAATTTGATTCCGCGCCTGACTTTTATGATTTTTTATCATAATTTAGGTAAAAGAATACATTGCAACAAGAAAATTGCTATTTCAGGTGTAGTAGGTGTTCTAGAATCCAGCCAATGAAGCTTACAATATACAACGTATTCATCAAAAATAGGTAAAATCTGACTTTATTTTTGTAAAAAATTATATAAATATTTGCTTCCGCATCCGAATTATATGATTTTTCATCATAATTTAGGTAAAAGAAAACAGTGCAACAAGAAAATTGCTATTTCAAGTGTGGTAGGTATTCTAGAATCCAGCTAATGAAGCTTTAAATATACAACGTATTCATCAAAAATAGGTAAAATCTGACTTAATTTTTGTAAAAAAATATTTAAATATTTGCTTCCGCGCCCGAATTTTATAATTTTTCATCATATTTTATCCATAGTATATGTTTAAAAGCATGTTTATGAATGTTTTAACAAAAATATCCATTTCATAAATAGGTAAAATCTGACTTAATTTTTGTAAACAATCAAATAAATATTTGCTTCCGTGCCCGAATTTTATGATTTTTCATCATATTTTAGCTAAAAGAAAACATTGCAACAAGAAAATTGCTATTTCAAGTGTGGTAGGTATTCTAGAACCCAGCCAATGAAGCTTACAATATACAACGTATTCATCAAAAACAGGTAAAATCTAACTGTATTTTTGTAAAAAATTATATATATATATATATATATATATATATATATATATATATATATTTGCTTCCGCGCCCGAATTTTAAAATTTTTTATCGTATTTTATCCATAGTGTAGGTTTAAAAAACGCGCTATCTCAGAGTTAACAAAAATATCCATTTCATAAATAGGTAAAATCTGACTTAATTTTTGTAAACAATCAAATAAATATTTGCTTCCGCGCCCGAATTTTATGATTTTTCATCATATTATAGGTAAAAGAAAACATTGCAACAAGAATATTGCTTTTGAAATAAATAGTGAAAAGAATATGTCAACCGCCGGGATTTGAACCCGAAACCTACATCTTGCCGGGATGTCGCTCTACCAACTGAGCTACGGCTCACTTGGCTGTTCTATCACGTCGGTTGACATATTCTGTCAAGGCATTACTGCTTAGTAACCTTTATAAGGATATTTCTAGTCACTGACTTTATTTTAGTAAAAAATCATATAAATATTTGCTTTCGCGCGCGAATTTTTATAATTTTCACATCACATTTTATCCATAGTATAGGTACAAAACAATGTTTCTGAATGTTTTAACAAAAATATCCATTTTAAAAATAGGTAAAATCTGATTTTATTTTTGTAAAAAATCATATAAATATGTGCTTCCGCGCCCGAATTTTATGATTTTTCATCATATTTTAGCTAAAAGAAAACATTGCAACAAGTAAATTGCTATTTCAAGTGTGGTGGGTATTCTAGAATCCTGCCCATGTAGCTTGCGATATACGTATTCATCAAAAATAGGTAAATTCTGACTTAATTTTTGTAAAGAAATCATATAAATAATTGCTTCCGCACCCGAATTTTATAATTTTTTATCATATTTTACCCATATTATAGGTCCAACAGCATGTTTATGAATGTTTTAACAAAAATATCCATTTCAAGAATAGGTAAAATCTGACTTTATTTTTGTAAAAATTCATATAAATATTTGCTTCCGCGCCCGAATTTTATGAGTTTTTATCATATTTTATCCATAGTATAGGTCTAAAAGCATGTTTATGAATGTTTTACCAAAAATAACCATTTCAAAAGTAGGTAAAATCTGACTTTATTTTTGTAAAAAATCATACAAATATTTGCTTCCGCGCCCGAATTTTATGATTTTTCATCATATTTTAGCTAAATGAAAACATTGCAACAAGAAAATTGCTATTTCAAGTGTGGTAGGTATTCTAGAATCCAGCCCATGTAGCTTACAATGTACAACGTATTCATCAAAAATAGGTAAAATCTGACTTTATTTTTGTAAAAAATCATATAAATATTTGCTTCCGCGCCCGAATTTTTATAATTTTCACATCACATTTTATCCATAGTATAGGTACAAAACAATGTTTCTGAATGTTTTAACAAAAATATCCATTTTAAAAATAGGTAAAATCTGATTTTATTTTTGTAAAAAATCATATAAATATTTGCTTCCGCGCCCGAATTTTATGATTTTTCATCATATTTTAGCTAAAAGAAAACATTGCAACAAGTAAATTGCTATTTTAAGTGTGGTGGGGATTCTAGAATCCTGCCCATGTAGCTTGCGATATACAACGTATTCATCAAAAATAGGTAAAATCTGACTTTATTTTTGTAAAAAAATCATATAAATATTTGCTTCCGCACCCGAATTTTATAATTTTTCATCATATTTTATCCATAGTATAGGTCCAAAAGCATGTTTATGAATGTTTTAACAAAATATCCATTTCAAGAATAGGTAAAATCTTACTTTATTTTTGTAAAAAATCATATAAATATTTGCTTCCGCGCCCGAATTTTATGAGTTTTCATCATAATTTAGGTAAAAAAAAACATTGCAACAAGAAAATTGCTATTTCAAGTGTGGTAGGTATTCTAGAATCCAGCCAATGAAACTTACAATATACAACTTATTCATCAAAAATAAGTAAACTTGACTTTATTTTTGAAAAAATCATATAAATATTTGCTTCCGCGCCCGAATTTTATAATTTTTCATCATATTTTATCCATAGTATAGGTCCAAAAGCATGCTTCTGAATGTTTTAACAAAAATATCCATTTCAAAAATTGGTAAAATCTGACTTTATTTTTGTAAAAAATCATATAAATATTTGCTTCCGCGCCCGAATTTTATGATTTTTCATCATATTTTAGCTAAAAGAAAACATTGCAACAAGAAAATTGCTATTTCAAGTATGGTAGGTATTCTAGAATCCAGCCCATGTAGCTTGAGATATACAACGTATTCATCAAAAATAGGTAAAATCTAACTTTATTTTTGTAAAAAATCATTTAAATATTTGCTTCCGCGGCCGAATTTTATAATTTTTCATCATATTTTATCCATAGTATAGGTCCAAAAGCATGTTTATGAATGTTTTAACAAAAATATCCATTTCAAGAATAGGTAAAATCTGTCATAATTTTTGTAAAAAATCATATAAATATTTGCTTCCGCGCCCGAATTTTATAATTTTTCATCATAAATTAGGTAAAAAAAAAACATTGCAACAAGAAAATTGCTATTTCAAGTGTGGTAGGTATTCTAGAATCCAGCCCATGTAGCTTACAATATACAACGTATTCTTCAAAAATAGGTAAAATCTGACTTTATTTTTGTAAAAAAATTTTTAAATATTTGCTTCCGCGCCCGAATTTTACAATTTTTCATCATATTTTATCCATAGTATAGGTTTAAAAGCATGTTTATAAATGTTTTAACAAAAATATCCATTTCAAAAATAGGTAAAGTCTGACTTTATTTTTGTAAATAATCATATAAATATTTGCTTCCGCGCCCGAATTTTATGATTTTTCATCATATTTTAGCTAAAAGAAAACATTGCAACAAGAAAATTGCTATTTCAAGTGTGGTAGGTATTCTAAAATCCAGCCCATGTAGCTTACAATATACAACGTATTCATCAAAAATAGGTAAAATCTGACTTTATTTTTGTAAAAAATTATATAAATATTTGCTTCCGCACCCGAATATTAAAATTTTTTATCATATTTTATCCAAAGTATAGGTCCAAAAGCATGTTTATGAATGTTTTAACAAAAATATCCATTTCAAAAATAGGTAAAATCTGACTTTAATTTTGTAAAGAATCATTTAAATATTTGCTTCCGCGCTCGAATATTATGATTTTTCATCATAATTTAGTTAAAAGAAAACATTGCAACAAGAAAATTGCTATTTCAAGTGTGGTAGGTATTTTAGAATCCAGCCAATGAAGCTTACAATATACAACGTATTCATCAAAAATGGGTAAAATCTAACTTAATTTTTGTAAAAAATTATATAAATATTTGCTTCCGCACCCGAATTTTAAAATTTTTCATCATATTTTATCCATAGTATAGGTTTAAAAACATGTTTATGAATGTTTTAACAAAAATATCCACTTCAAAAATAGGTAAAATCTGACTTTATTTTTGTAAAAAATCTAATAAATATTTGCGTCCGCGTCCGAATTTTATGTTTTTTCATTATATTTAGCTAAAGAAAACATTGCAACAAGAATATTGCTATTTCAAGTGTGGTAGTTATTCTAGAATCCAGCTAATGAAGCTTACAATATACAACGTATTCTTCAAAAATAGGTAAAATCTGACTTTATTTTTGTAAAAAATCATATAAATATTTGCTTCCGTGCCCGAATTTTATAATTTATTATCATATTTTATCCATAGTATAGGTCCAAAAGCATGTTTAAGAATGTTTTAACAAAAATATCCATTTTAAGAATATTTTAAAATCTGACTTTATTTTTGTAAAAAATCATATAAATATTTGCTTCCGCGCCCAAATTTTATGACTTTTCATCATATTTTAGCTAAAAGAAAACATTGCAACAAGAAAATTGCTATTTCAAGTGTGGTAGGTATTCTAGAATCCAACCCATGTAGCTAACAATACACAACGTATTCATCAAAAAAAGGTAAAATCTGACATTATTTTTGTAAAAAATCATATAAAGATTAGCTTCCGCGACCGAATTTTATAATTTTTTATCATGTTTTATCCAAAGTATAGGTACAAAAGCATGTGTATGAATGTTTTAACAAAAATATCCATTTCAAGAATAGGTAAAATCTGACTTAATTTTTGTAAATATCATATAAATATTTGCTTCCGCGCCCGAATTTTATGATTTTTTATTATAATTTATGTAAAAGAAAACATTGCAACAAGAAAATTGCTATTTCAAATGTGGTAGGTATTCTAGAATCCAGCCAATGAAGCTTACAATATACAACGTATTCATCAAAAATAGGTAAAATCTGTCTTTATTTTTGTTAAAAATTATATAAATATTAGCTTCCGCGCCCGAATTTTATAATTTTTCATCATATTTTATCCATAGTATAGGTTTAAAAGCATGTATAAGAATGTTTTAACAAAAATATCCATTTTAAAAATAGGTAAAATCTGACTTTATTGTTGTAATAAATCATATAAATATTTGCTTCCGCGCCCAAATTTTATGATTTTTCATCATATTTTAGCTAAAAGAAAACATTGCAACAAGAAAATTGCTATTTCAAGTGTGGTGGGTATTCTAGAATCCAGCCCATGTAGCTTGCGATATACAACGTATTCATCAAAAATAGCTAAAATCTGACTTTATTTTTGTAAAAAAATCATATAAATATTTGCTTCCGCGCACGAATTTTATAATTTTTCATCCTATTTTATCCATAGTATAAGTCCAAAAGCATGTAAATGAATGTTTTAACAAAAATATCAATTTCAAGAATAGGTAAAATCTGACTTTATTTTTGTAAAAAATCATATGAATATTTGCTTCCGCGCCCGAATTTTATAATTTTTTATCATATTTGAGCTAAAAGAAAACATTGCAACAAGAAAATTGCTATTTCAAGTGTGGTAGGTATTCTAGAATCCAACCCATGTAGCTAACAATACACAACGTATTCATCAAAAAAAGGTAAAATCTGACTTTATTTTTGTAAAAAATCATATAAATATTTGCTTCCGCGACCGAATTTTATAATTTTTCATCATATTTTATCCAAAGTATAGGTACAAAAGCATGTGTATGAATGTTTTAACAAAAATATCCATTTCAAGAATAGGTAAAATCTGACTTTATTTTTGTTAATATCTTATAAATATTTGCTTCCGCGCCCGAATTTTATGATTTTTCATTATAATTTATGTAAAAGAAAACATTGCAACAAGAAAATTGCTATTTCAAATGTGGTAGGTATTCTAGAATCCAGCCAATGAAGCTTACAATATACAACGTATTCATCAAAAATAGGTAAAATCTGACTTTATTTTTGGGAAAAATTATATAAATATTAGCTTCCGCGCCCGAATTTTATAATTTTTCATCATATTTTATCCATAGTATAGGTTTAAAAGCATGTATAAGAATGTTTTAACAAAAATATCCATTTTAAATATAGGTAAAATCTGACATTATTTTTGTAAAAAATCATATAAATATTTGCTTCCGCGCCCGAATTTTATGATTTTTCATTATAATTTATGTAAAAGTAAACATTGCAACAAGAAAATTGCTATTTCAAATGTGGTAGGTATTCTAGAATCCAGCCAATGAAGCTTACAATATACAACGTATTCATCAAAAATAGGTAAAATCTGACTTTATTTTTGTTAAAAATTATATAAATATTAGCTTCCGCGCCCGAATTTTATAATTTTTCATCATATTTTATCCATAGTATAGGTATAAAAGCATGTATAAGAATGTTTTAATAAAAATATCCATTTTAAAAATAGGTAAAATCTGACTTTATTGTTGTAATAAATCATATAAATATTTGCTTCCGCGTCCAAATTTTATGGTTTTTTATCATATTTTAGCTAAAAGAAAACATTGCAACAAGAAAATTGCTATTTCAAGTGTGGTGGGTATTCTAGAATCCAGCCCATGTAGCTTGCGATATACAACGTATTCATCAAAAATAGGTAAAATCTGACTTTATTTTTGTAAAAAAATCATGTAAATATTTGCTTCCGCGCCCGAATTTTATAATTTTTCATCATATTTTATCCATAGTATAGGTCCAAAACCATGTTCATGAATGTTTTAACAAAAATATCCATTTCGAAAATAGGTAAAATCTGACTTTATTTTTGTAAAAAATCATATAAATATTTGCTTCCGCGCCCGAATTTTATAATTTTTCATCATA
This sequence comes from Stenolophus ochropezus, assembly GCA_035578165.1. Classification (NCBI taxonomy): domain Eukaryota; kingdom Metazoa; phylum Arthropoda; class Insecta; order Coleoptera; family Carabidae; genus Stenolophus; species Stenolophus ochropezus. Next base: position 22,192 of record JAQOWZ010000470.1, read on the forward strand.
TTTTATCCATAGTATAGGTTCAAAAGCATGTTTATGAATGTTTTAACAAAAATATCCATTTCAAAAATAGGTAAAATCCGACATAATTTTTGTAAAAAATCATATGAATATTTGCTTTCGCGCCCGAATTTTATGATTTTTCAGCATATTTTAGCTAAAAGAAAACATTGCAACAAGAAAATTGCTATTTCAAGTGTGGTAGGTATTCTAGAATTTAGCCCATGTAGCTTACAATATACAACGTATTCATTAAAATGACACAAAAAAAAAAGTTTATTATCTGATTAGTACCAAGTTATGGTCACTTTTGCATGTCCAATGCTGAAATTATCCATAGTATAGGTCCAAAAGTATGTTCATGAATGTTTTAACAAAAATAACCATTTCAGAAATAGGTAAAATCTGACTTTATTTTTGTAAAAAATCATATAAATTTATGATTTTTTATCATATTTTAGCTAAAAGAAAACATTGCAACAAGAAAATTGCTATTTCAAGTGTGATAGGTATTCAAGAATCCAGCCCAAGTAGCTTACAATATACAACGTATTCATCAAAAATAGGTAAAATCTGACTTTATTTTTGTAAAAAATCATATAAATATTTGCTTCCGCGAGTAGTATAGCAGTGAGAGAGCTAGCTCATTTGAGGGGATCTCAGGGGGTTGGCGGAGTCAAAGGGGGGTAATGAGTATTCCGGTGGCGGAGTGGGGGTCTCAGGTGTCGGTAAGGTCACTGTTCTGCAAGTGAACACGTGCAAGGTCAGATTGACGGGGTTTGTTCTCTTGGCACACGTGTGGACACATGGGTACACCTGTTTGATGCTTTAAGATGGTGGTTGAACCCCTGAGTGTGTCAATAACCTAGTCCGTCTGCAGAACCATGGCCATAGGTCAGTGTATTACTTGAAGCACACGTGCAAGTTGCAACTGTGTGTGATGCTGGAAGAGGGTGGTTGAATAACCTAGACCGTCTGCTGAACCATTGCCGTAGGTCAGCGTATTACTTAAAGCACACGTGCAAGTGGCACCTGTGCGTAATGCTGGAAGTGGGTGGTTGAATAACCTAGTCCGTCTGCAGAACCATGGCCATAGGTCAGCGTATTACTTGAAGCACACGTGCAAGTGGCACCTGTGCGTGATGCTGGAAGTGGGTGGTTGAATAACCTAGACCGTCTGCTGAACCATTGTCATAGGTCAGTGTATTACGTAAAGCTCACGTGCAAGTTACACTTGTGCGCGATGCTGGAAGTAAGACACCTGCATGATGCCGGACGATGATGGTTCAACGCCTGAATGTGTCAATAACCTAATGCGTCTGCAGGAGCATGGCATTGAATTGTAGGTCAGTGTCTTATTAAAGCACACTTGCAATTTGCACCTGCACGGCGAGATTTACGGGGTGAATGTTCAAAATAGAAAATTGGCATTGACTTTTACGTTGAAGACAAACCTGTAATTTTCACGTGCATGATGCTGGAGGAGATCAATGTCTTACAAACGCGCAAGTTACACCTGTGTATTTGTGTATGTGTGCGATGCTGGAAGAGAGTGGTTGAACACCTAAGTGTATCAATAAACTAATCTGACATAGAGTTGTAGTAGTAGTGGGGGTATTTTTTAATATAAAGCAATGATATATATTACATTTGATTTAGTTTAGATCAAGACATTCAACGTTTGATAACAATAATAGAAACATGTCTGCTAGTATTTTTGAAGTGTTTAATAAAGTAGCTCAAGTAAAAGAAACCATATCTGTAACAGATTTAGAAAAGGGCAAGAAGTATCAAGTTTATAATATTAAACGTGTATCTACTACCTACGGTGAAAAAATTGTTGTCGAACTAGAGAACAACATCTTGTTTTTGGGAGCACGGTTTAATAAACTATCAGATGAGCAGATAGTAAGCGGTAACGAGCAAGCCGAGGCAGGAAAACTCTATGTGGTGTCCAAGGGAAAGATTGGTAAAATTGTGGATCTAGAATTTGGTTCACTGTAAAGAAGATGTCACATACGAAAAGTACGAGTTGTCTTCTGAGGGACTGTGAAACATTGACGCATAAAGTAAATTTTAATAACAATTTTATTATTAACATAAATAAACATTTGAAAAAACTAAAAATTTTAAAAAAAGATATTCACAATTACTGTATTTTAAAAAATTTAAATAAAAAATTCAAATATTTTAATATAAATGATGGATACAGAGTATAAATAAATGTACAGTTTATATAACACTATTCACTATTGATGAAAGTGCGGTTCAGAGAAGAAACTGAAATAAAACTCCTGGTGAAGTGGGACTACGCCTACCAGGCAGCTCGAAGAGGTGATTGGGAACAGTGTGCAAGAGATCGGCAGAGGTTTAAATTAAAGTTAGAAATGTATTATTCACCTATTATTAGTTATGTTTTGGAAAATAAAATTAAAAATTATTTAAACTGTAGGAAATAAATCTTTGTAATCTATTGTAGTAGTAATAATTATGTGTCAATAAATGTGTAAAATATTATATGGTTTTAATTAATTGTCAGCTACAAAACCATCATCATCCCTTCCGCTTCATCCTTTTTGCAAAAATTGTGGGACATAAGTGTAACAATAAAAACAGACAATATTTTAAAATAAAATTTATTTTACATCTATTTAATTACAATTTGCGATACAAAATTATATTATATTACATTTTATTACATTCAACACAATACTTTTTAATGGAGTATACATTTCCAATTTGATCATCATTATGGTCATCGATCAGTATGTGGTCCACACAGCGTCGATATTTCTGAAACTCCGGATTATCCTGCCATTGCTTCGGAAATTTGTCCCAGTGGGTATCAATTTGATTACAGGCGAAAACCATAACAAACTCCATTGGAAGTTGAGAAATTTCTTCTTCTAGCATAAAATGTAAAATTTCACATTCATAAAACTTTTTAAACGATGCATATGGAGTAAAGCGCTGTTTATACCAATTATATAGCGCATGAACATTACGCACAGCACAGTTTTCTGTATGTAAATTACATATATTTAATTTTAAAGGTTCACATATATTTTGCAAATTAGGACAATCCAAATTTTTAACATCTATAATTTTTGACATATGTGATTCTAATATATTGCCTAACCATTCTACTTTTTCATTTCCTTTTACGTATATAGTTTCAGCACAGTTTAGCCAAGATTTCACTATACTCTTTAAATGACGATAAGGTGTCGTACCAGAACTCCAATTTAAATTATGATGTTTTTTAATTAACCAAACTATATTCTTTCTACTTTTTTTTTATTTAGTCCAATGATATGGTGGTAAAAATATTTCTGATTTGCATAAGTCAGTGTTAATATTTAAAACTGCAATTTCTTTACAAATAAAATCTACTCCATTGTTTTTATTAAATATTTGATATCCTTGTAAATCAACTATGAAAATAGACATATTTCTACCGGTTAACGTTCAGAAAACAAATGACTATAAAATCCAATAGTTGGCTTTTATACTCAATGATGAACTACACCCCCCACAACACAAATCCCCTCTCTCTCTCACTCATATATTCATTCCACATTAGATTTACTTATCCAACTATTATATTTATTATGAAACCCAAGCCACTTAACATAAACCATATTACCTTTCTTCTTCAAAATTTTTTCCACTAAGTATATATCTGGATACTTAGCTTTTTGTAAATCATATTCATAAAAGCCTCCTTTAATAATTTGCCCTGACTGATCTTTAAGAACATATGTGATGGGATTGGTTAACTGAATTAAATGAATTATAAAAATTTCATTAGACCAATTAGGAGTATAGCCCTTCGCAAACGCCTCTCTATGTTTACTTATACGCACAAAATTTCCGACTTTAAATTTTGGTTTACTAACTGTTTTTATTTTACTGTAAACACTGTCAAGAAGTAATTTTTCATTCTTTTTACTAACATCTAAGGGTTTCATCAGAATTGTCCTTTGTTTTGTATTATTATAATTTTCCGTAAGTGTAGGTAATAAATTCAGCCACTTGTATGTACCTTGTAAACTAAACTCTTTCCACATCATTGATTTCAAAGTACGATTAACACGTTCAACAATCGATGCCTTCATAGTACTATAAGTTGAATAATGATTTATATTATTTTTTTTCATTAAATTTTGGAAATCTTTATTATAAAATTCTTTTCCCAGATCAGTTTGCAAATTTCTCGGTATTCGATTACTATTGAACAAAATACTTTTCATAGCTGTCGAAATTTCTGAACCTGTTTTGTTTTTAACAGGTTTGGTCCACAAAAACTTGGAGAAAACATCAATAACAACTAAAATGTATCGATATCCTCTGTTCATTCTAGCGTAAGGAATCATTTCTACCAAATCTGCTTGAAATAAATCATCTATTCCTTTAACAATTACTCGTCTTCTTGGAAAATTAACTCGAGCAGGTCTGTGTAATTCTTCTACAATTCCACGTTTAATTTTCGACATAGTAAACAGGTGTTTCAAATATAATTTCAATATGTAAATGTAGGGGAGGATTTTTACTTACTGGCCCAGGAAATATTTCTAAAGAATCACCTTGAATAATACTTCTATTGATTATATTTGAAACTCGATGACGCTCATTTTTAATACGATAATTTAGGAATACTTTGGGATCACTAAATTGAACTTGAAGAACTTTTCCTGAACATGGAAAATTATAAACATCTAACTTATTAATTTTATATAAATTAGATTTCAATTTTAATGCTAAATTAAAAATAATAACAGATTTCAGATTATTTTTTAATTTAGTTAATTGTACTTCAAAATTATTTTTAATGTTAGTAATTTTGTTATCTAATTCTAATTTAAATTTATCATTATTTAATCGAATTAATGAATTTAATTCGTGGGACAGAGTGTCCACTCTTTCGTTGATATGTTTCATAATTTTATGATGCTCAATATGTCGTCCGAATTTGTCGAGAGTCGTTATTGAAATGATACTACTCTATAACTTTCGCTTCTTTTAACTCCTCAATAATGGATATAATTTCATTTCCGTGGCCTGTATGTCCGGCATCACGTGATGCTATTAAGAGCCGCAATCTGTCAACCAATTCATTAATGTTATCCCAATATACGTACTCTATTTTTTATTGACAAATTTTTTAAAATAATTTCCACCTGATTTTTTTTCCTTAGATACTGAGCCCAATCTTCTAGAAGCTAAAAGAGCTCTTCTTTGAGTGTCAAATTTTGGAGCAATAATGGATGTGTATTTATAAGATCTTGTCCCTGACAACTGCTCACCAACACTATAGTGTCGACGGGCTGCATTAGTTCTTTTCACTATATCAATATAATTTTTTTCATCAGCGCGATAATATCCTACTGGATGTTTCTTAAATAACAACTCGTATAAACCTGGTGTTCCTAAATACTTTATCTTCTGCACAATTAAATCTTTCCCATCAATTTGTACCTCAGAATCACCTATATAAAATTTTTCAGTTTCCGCATCATGTCGCACACCGTACTTGAAATCAAATGAATCTTTTTCGTCTGTCAACATTTCTTCAATATATTGTCGTGGTAATGGATCATACTGATCTAAATAGTCCTTAAACGAGGCTTCACGAGTTAAATTCATTATATCCTCTCTTGTTATTGATGGGCGGTCTTCGATGATTGTTGATTGATTGTCAGTAAATACATCATCGTTCACATCGTCATCCAATGTTTCTGCTACTACACTTGTTTCTAAAAATTTAGGACCTGATAAAATTTCATTTTTTTCAGGTATTTGTACATCCTTTGTTATGTCCATTTTCGATTCACTTTTGACTTCTTGCTTTATATTTGCTATTGGTAAATTAACCGCAATATCTTGTAAAGATTTTATTATTGGTTTATACTGTGATTCTAATTCTACTTGTTTATGAAGTGCACCAAGCCTAAGGTTCTTAAGCTTTTGTTTAATAATATTTCGAGTATTAATTATATCTTTCGTTAATCTTGCATTCATTTTAATTAACAAAAGGTATATTGAACCAGTCGGAACATATAATCAATTCAATAACTGTGAAACAGCTGTATCGTGACAAGTTTTTACAGGTTCAAGGTCGTACACCAGCTAAATATGGATGTTGACATAAACAGGTTGATATTTGAATAAACAGGTAAAAAATTGATACAATTACAGATAACCAACGCATAACCTGATTAATGTCTGGTAGCTTGTTGAAACAGTTGTCAAAGATAATCAGTTCAATAACTGTGAAACAGCTGTATCGTAACAAGTTTTTACAGGTTCAAGGTCGTACACCAGCTAATATGGATGTTCAGATAAACAGAGCTGATATTTGAACAAACAGGTAAAAAAACTGCAACAATTACAGATAACCAATGCATAACCAGGTCAATGTCTGGTAGCTGTATAGTCAAATAAGTATAATTTGAAAATCAATCTGTTCCGGTTTTTAATCAGATCTTTGTTGTTTCCGAAAGAGTCTAGTAGATGTTTACCTCGTGGTAACAGAATAATAAGTGCCATCCATTAGCTCATGTCACTATTATTTATTATAATGTACTGATCAAAACCTTTACGATAACGCCCTTTTTGAAAATCACTTTCTTTATCAATGACTAGAAACTCATACTTGTTTCGCCAGCAAAAAGAACAGACGTCCTTAAACTTGTCATATGACATATCTGTATTCACATGATCAGTGTATACATGTTTTAAATTCAAATTATCTTGTTTGAATATTATTTATAAGTTGGCATTATCCCGTATGAGATGTTTAGGGATTCTGGTATAAGTTTGACATAAATAAAAACAGTCTATAGCCTCGTGGCGACCCATACTAAAATATTCTCTTATTACATCCTGTTTATCACATGCCACATCATCAAATATAAACACTGAGTTGCATTTTTCATTTAAGGGCTTCTCAATATCTATGTTTTCATTGTAAGCAAAATAACCTATCTCTTTAATAGGTTCCAGAAGTAGTTTTAAGTGTTGATATTTGGGCTGGAATAATGATTTTGAACATACATAAACATTTGAAAAACTTAGGCCATTTTCATGCTCTAGAAGTGCAAGCATAACATTTGTCTTACCACATCCTGAGGGTCCGGCTATAATACATCGTATTATATTCGGTAACAATATACTATGTCGAGGTTTACTACTACTACTACTAATAGTACTAAAGTCATAATTTTTAACATAAAGATCGTGATTCTGTTTTACAATTTGCATTTTTAGTATAAATCAATGTATGATCGTTGCATTAACACAGTTCATTACAAACTGTTGAAGAGGTAAGATGTGTACATGTTAAATAGTCATGAAGAAAAAAGTGCAAAGGAGGAAATCTAACAAAAGTTTAACCTTCCGCAATGTAGTTAATCGCGCGCGGAAAGCGATAAATACCAACAATAGTGATTTTGATTTAAATAAATCTGCGAGAATAGCTCTCCGAACAGTAAAAAGAATAAAGCGAAAAATTAACAATCCCAGAGTTATATCAGTGCCGCAAAGAGGAGGATTTCTTCCATTAATTCCAATTTTTGCTGGCTTGAGCGCTTTAGGCGCACTTGGGGGTGGAGCTGCAGGTATCGCAAAGGCTGTCAACGACGCGGGAGCTGCTGGGGAGCAATTAAAGGAAGCTGAGCGTCATAATAAAATGATGGAGGCTATTGCCATGGGCAAAGGTCTCTACTTGAAACCATACCGGAAGGGGCTTGGCTTGTATTTAAATCAGTCAAAAAACTACCAGTGAAGTTATCATCACGAGCATTAACTAATATTGATCTTCAAAAATATGCAAAACAACTGCAAATTCCACATTTTAGAGGAGTTTTCATGCGGGATAAATTACCCAGTCAAATAAATCCTAATGAATGTGCCATTGTTAATTTAGATAATAGTGATGGACCAGGATCTCATTGGGTTGCTTATAAAAAACGAAATAATTTAGTTGTATATTTTGATAGTTTTGGAAACTTAGCGCCACCAAAAGAACTAGTTCATTATTTTGGAAGCAGATGTTTAATAATTTATAATTATAGTAGGTGCCAACCTAATAATAGTGTAAAATGCGGTTATTTATGTTTAGCATTTCTATACAAACAAGATTGAAAACTGTTCATTAACGATTGAACCGCCATGTCATACACATTTACTCTTTTTGGTACAGATTCAAGTATAACTCAAACTTTCTACCCACCTATTGTACTCGATGAGGATTCCGAATATGTTCTAGGATTAATTAATTTCGAAGTGTATAATGCTATTCCAAATATTGATAATCAAAATAATAAATTTTATATTGATAATCAAATAATCACAATTCCAGAAGGTTCTTATGAAATAGAAGATATCAACAAATTCATAACAACGAAGTTAGATACAGGCACCAAATTAAACATTATAGCAAACAATAATACACTTAAATGTGAAGTTAGCAGCAATAAGAAAGTAAATTTTGAATCAAATGATTCAATCGGAAATATTTTGGGATTTAAACCACGAAAATTAGAGGCAAATAAATTACATGAATCTGATAATCCAGTTTCTAGTATTAAAGTAAATACAATTTGTATTGAGTGTAGTATAACTACAAATTCTTATTCAAATAGTAAAAATGTTCATATTCTTCATGAATTTTTCCCACGTGTCCCGCCAGGATTCAAAATAATAGAAGCTCCAAATCAAATAATTTATCTACCAATCAGCACGCGAGTAATAAATTACTTAACTCTTAATATAGTGGATCAAAGCGGGGCTTTGATTAATTTTAGAGGAGAAGTCATCACGGTAAGACTACATCTTAAGAAACAAAATGGGAATTAATTTTAATAATAATGTAATTTCCAAGCATATAAATACAACACAAAACCGGAATAGTATCATTAGTAAGAGGGTTGTTAAAGGGTTAACATCACAAAATTATCAGTTTTTGAAATCACTTGGTTTTAAAGTTCAATCTGGATAGGAGTAAACATAAAAATCGTATAAAAGCTCTCATCATTTGGATTGAAATTAAATTTAAAAAATCGAAAAATATTATTCTTTGCTTCCATCAAAATGAATGGTAATATTCTGAATGTATCAGAAAAAGCCTTATTTGAAGACTCAATCAGTCATGCTGAAAAACACACCCACCAGCCATACGCTTCCACGACCTTAAACAATAATGATGAGATTCGTATTCCCATACAACAACAAGATTTATATACTGTTCCATGGAATAGTTTACTGTATATTGAGGGTAAACTTCTCACAAAAGATGGCAAAGTATCGAGTACAGCAAAACTGGTTAACAATGCATTTGCGTTTTTATTTAGTGAAATTCGTTATGAAATTCGAGGCATAGTGATTGATAGGGTTCGAAATCCTAGTATAACGTCATGTATGAAGGGTTATGTCTCATATAATATAAATGAAGGTAAACGTTTACAAAATGCTGGCTGGTCACCTTGGGAAGATAAAACAAAGCAGATTATTGACACCAATGGTAATTTCAATGTGTGCATCCCACTCAATATGTTATTAGGATTTTGTGAAGATTTTAAGAAAATTATTCTAAATTTGCAGCAAGAATTAGTCCTTATACGAAGTAGCACCGATGTGAATACAATTGAAAACAGTTCCGCCGATGAAACTGTGAAAATTGAATTGAGTAAGGTTCATCATGTTTTACTCGTATTTATTTTACATACAATAATAATTATGAAAAATACATTATACACAATATATTTAAAATTTATTTTTTAAAAAATATGTGTTTTTTTATTAAAAGACATATACAACAATCACAAAATTTTTCATTAATTACTGCTAAAATTTCTAAATTTTGTTGTTGTTCTTCTTCTTGTTAATGTTGTCCTTGAGGTTGTAGTTGTCTTTGTTGTTGTTGTTTTGGCTGTAATGGTTGTTGTTTTGGTTGTAGCGGTTGTTGTCGTTGTTGTGACTAATATGAACCTTCTAAGAAACTCAGATATTCATTAAACATATCTGAGGTTGAAGATTCTAACCAGTTAAAATCACTGGTACTTAACAATTTCTCCATTTCATCAAAGGAAAAATCCATTGTACTAGCAAAAGTGTAACTGTGAAAGTCAATGGAATATGTTCGTTTATATAGTTACACATTTAATAAAAAATTGTATTTTTATATCACCAAAGAAGTTTTCGTTGACATAAACTTCATAAACTCGTTTGCTGATTTTTTAGAAGTAGAATATTAATTAATTAATATCCAGTCAGCTACATCAAATATAGGTAAGCTTGTAAGAAAAGAGGTACGCGCTCTGAATAATAATACAAGATCACAGGTGTGTTTGCAAAGAAAAAAGAGGAACTCATCCGATCATCAAAACATTGGTGATTCATCTCAGAACACGTTTAGACTGTTCGAGTACAACATGCATTTATTCATTGAGGACTTACTCCGGCTCTGTTCAAGCAGATATATAAATATGACTTACAGCATGTACATATTCCTCAGTCACACTTTGGTAATCAAGATGAATATTGCTAAAGCTAGATCGATAGCGTTAAAGACACTTGCCGACGCGGTTAAACTATTAAAAACACAAAACGAATTTATTCGATGGGTAAAGTATGTTAATAAATTTGTGTTGTTAATTAGCAGAGCTATAAAACAATATGATGAAAATAATGGTAATATATTTCAACTGGAATCTAATTTGGCTTTATTTAAGTTTTATCGGGAAAAATTAAAACAAATGAAGTGCGGTATTTATGGTGCTGGATTAAAGAAACAATCTAAAAAATTAGTTTGGCAAGATTTAGAATCCTGTTTTGAGTCTCGAATACGTACAGGAATGATTGCAAATTTGAATTTTAAAGATCCTCAATTATTTCTAAATAAATGTTTTAGAATTTTTTCTAATAAAATTAAGGAAGCTCTCAATTCTTCAAATTTAAAAGTTAATCTTCAGTTTCACGCTAATTTTATATTATCAAAAACAGGTGCTGTAGAAGTGAAATCTTTCAACACGGCTAATAGTATTATAAATAAAACGACGAGTATCAGAGAGTGGTTTAGTGAGAATGTAGACAAAATATTATCGAAATTATCAGAGTTGCAAGAGCGTGATTCAGGTTGGGCGTTATATGAAATTTTACATTTAAAAATTAATATTAATACATACACACCGATTTTTGGAGGTACATATATTGAATAACCCAATGATATCAAAACTAAAAAAGCAATAATCAACATAAAAAATAAAGATAATTATTGCTTTTTATGGGCTATAGTTTCTGCACTATATCCTACAAATAAAAATGCAGATCGAGTGGCGTCTTATCCTCATTTTAGTAAAGTTTTAAAGTATGATGGTCTAAGTTTTCCGATGCAGCTAAAGAATATTCCAAAATTTGAAAATATGAATAAAATATCTATTAATGTTTATACTTTACAAAAATCTGATAAAGAAATGCATCGAGTTGAACCATTATATTTATCTAAATTTGTGGGAGATAAATTTGTTCATTTATTAATGTTGTCTTCTAACTCTAATGACGACGATGATGATTACGAGGAGTGTGTTGATGAATTCTTGGAAGATAAAGACAGGGTTCAAGAGATACGAAAAGCTACTAATTACCATTATATGTGGATTAAAAACTTATCAAAACTTTTAAGTAAGCAAATATCAAATCATAATGGGAAACTTTTTCTTTGTGATAGATGTTTAAATCATTTTACCTCGATAGCGGCTCTTGAAACACACATAGTTGATTGTAAATTAATAAATAAATGTCGGGTTGAATTACCTCATGATAATAACAAATATTTGGAATTTAAAAACATACATTATCAAGACACCGTACCCTTCGTTATATACGCAGACTTGGAATCAATATTACAAAAATCGGAAGATAAACAAAATAAAAATTCAGTTCAAATTCATAAACATGTTCCTTGTGGTATTGCCTATTTTTTAAAATGTTCATATAGTAGCAACTTATCATATTTTAAATTAAACAGAAGTGGACAGTGTATTGACTGGTTTTCAAATGAGCTTCAAACTATTGCACAATTTGTTGACAAAAAATTTCAAAATCCCGTACCAATACAAATGACTAAAAAGATGAAATTGAGTATTCAAACGCCAAAGTATGTTACATTTGTAGAAAAGAGATTTTGGAGATTGAAACAAATGTTCGGGATCATAATCATTTTACTGGGGCTTTTTGTGGTGCTGCACATCAGTCATGCAATTTAAATTTTAAAAAATCACATACAATTCCAGTTGTGTTTCATAATCTTAGTAACTATGATGGACATTTTATCATTAAAAATATAGCCAAAAAGTTATCAGGACAAGTGTCGCTTTTACCAATTAATAAAGAACGATACATTTCATTTACAAAGTACGTGCAAGATACAAAAATTTATTTTAGATTTATAGATTCCTTCCGTTTTATGCCTAGTAGTATTGAAAAATTGTCAACTTATTTGAGAGACGATGAGAAACAGATAACAAAAAATTTTTGTAAAGACATTAGTCAGTTTAAATTATTGACAAGAAAAGAAGTATTTCCTTATGAATACGTTGATGACTGGGTCAAATTTAATGAACCTTGTTTACCTGATCGAAATTGCTTTTATAGTTCTTTGAAATATGAAAATATTAGCGATGAGGATTACATGCATGCCAAAAATGTATGGCGAACATTTAATATTAAAACATTAGGAGAATACTCGGATTTATATCTAGCAACGGATGTTCACTTATTAGCAGATGTGTTTGAAAATTTCCGTAATAATTGTTTACAGACTTACAAATTAGATGCTCTTCATTACTATACAGCACCTGGTTTGGCTTTTGACGCCATGTTGAAATATACAAATATAAAACTTGAGCTGCTAACAGACGTAGACAAATTATTATTCATAGAAAAAGGGATACGCGGTGGACTAGTTCAATGCTCGAAACGTTATGCGAAAGCTAACAATAAATATTTAAATGAATTATGCAACCCGGATGAACAAGAAACGTATCTCATGTACTTTGATGTTAATAACTTGTATGGCGCAGCAATGAGTCATTATTTACCGTTCGGGGGATTTAATTGGGTGGATAAAACTGAATTCTACAATATTGGTTTAATGAACTTAACAGAAAATTCAGATATTGGCTACATTTTCGAAGTGGATTTAGAGTATCCTAAATCTTTACATGCGTTACACAAAGATTTACCTCTTTGTCCGGAAAACTTTATTCCTCCTACTTCAAAACAGTCTAAATTGGTTGCAAAATTATATAATAAAAAAAATTATGTTATTCATTATCAAAATTTAAAACAATGTCTTAATTTAGGAATGCAAATTACACAAATCCATAGAATTCTTAAGTTTCAACAAAATCCTTGGTTGAAATCATACATTGATTTAAATACGGAATTGCGAAAAAAGTCAAGCAATGAATTTCAAAAGAATTTCTTTAAATTAATGAATAATGCTGTTTTCGGAAAAACTATGGAGAATGTTCGTAAACATAAAATCGTTAAATTAGTAACAAAGTGGGACGGTCGTTATGGTGCCAAAGCATTAATAGCCAAACCAAATTTTCACAGTTGTTCTATAATCGAGGATGATGTAATAATAATAGAAATGAATAAAACTTCAATACTCTTCAATAAACCAATTTACATTGGATTCTCGGTTCTAGACATCTCAAAAACATATATATTTATGATTTTCATTATAATTATATAAAACAAAATTTTGATTCAAATGCTGAACTTTGTTACACTGATACAGATAGTTTAATTTATTTATTTAAGAACTTTGATATTTATGAAATTATGAAAAGGGATATACATAAATTTGATACTTCAGATTATCCTTTAAATAATATTTATGATATTCCATTAGCTAATAAAAAAGTAGTTGGTTTCATGAAGGATGAAAATAATGGCAATATTATGACATATTTTGTTGGACTACGAGCTAATATGTATGCATACAAAACGCTTCTTAGTACTAAGGAAGAAGTAAGTATGAAAGCGAAGGGTGTTACAAAAGCCACTATGAAGTCTCTAATTTTGAAGACTATTACAAATGTCTATTTCATAATGAGTTTGTTGGGAAATCACAAATCTTAGTAACTTCGAAACAACATAATGTGTTTACAATTAAGCAAAATAAGCTAGCTTTAAGTTCATATGACGATAAAAGAATTGTGAATTATCTTTTTACGGATACGTACCCGTATGGATATAACAAAGATATATTAAATTGTATTATGTAGCATCAACATATGTGGTACTACAGCCCATGTAGCTTACAATATACAACGTATTCATTAAAATGACACCAAAAAAAAAAATGTTTATTATCTGATTAGTACCAAGTTATGGTCACTTTTGCATGTCCAATGCTAAAATTATCCATAGTATAGGTCCAAAAGTATGTTCATGAATGTTTTAACAAAAATAACCATTTCAAAAATAGGTAAAATCTGACTTTATTTTTGTAAAAAATCATATAAATATTTGCTTCCGCGCCTGAATTTAATGATTTTTCATCATAATTTAGGTAAAAGAAAACATTGCAACAAGCAAATTACTATTTTAAGTGTAGTAGGTATTTTAGAATCCAGCCAATGAAGCTTACAATATACAACGTATTCATCAAAAATAGGTAAAATTTTTATCATATTTTATCCATAGTATAGGTCCAAAAGCATGTTTATGAATGATTTAACAAAAATATCCATTTCAAGAATAGGTAAAATCTGACATTATTTTTGTAAAAAATCATATAAATATTTGCTTCCATGCCCGAATTTTGATTTTTCATCATAATTTAGGTAAAAGAAATCATTGCAACAAGAAAATTGCTATTTCAAGTGTGGTAGGTATTCTAGAATCCAGCCAATGAAGCTTACAATATACAACGTAAATATTTGCTTCCGTGCCCGAATTTTATTATTTTTCATCATATTTTAGCTAAAAGAAAACATTGCAACGAGAAAATTGCCATTTCAAGTGTGCTAGGTTTTCAAGAATCCAGCCCATGTAGCTTACAATATACAACGTATTCACCAAGAATAGGTAAAATCTGACTTTATTCTTGTAAAAAATCATGTAAAAATTTGCTTCCGCGCATGAATTTTATATTTCTTTATCATACTCTAGCTAAAAAAAAATTGCAATAAGAAAATTGCTATTTCAAGTGTGATAGGTATTCTATAATCCAGCCCATGTAGCTAACAATTTACAACGTATTCATTAAAATGACACCCGAAAATTTAATGTTTATTATCTGATTGGTACCACGTTTCGGTCACTTTTGCATGTCCAATGCTTAAAACCATCCGTAGTATAGATCATAAATCATGAATATGAATGTTTTACCAAAATATCCATTTCAAAAATAGGTAAAATCTGACTTTATTTTTGTAAAAAATCATATAAATATTTGCTTCCGCGCCCGAATTTTATAATTCTTTATCATATTTTAGCTAAAATAAAAAATTGCAACAAGAATATTGCTATTTCAAGAGTGGTAGGTATTCTAGAATCCAGCCCATGTAGCTTACAATATACAACGTATTCATTAAAAAGACACTCGAAAATTGAATGTTTATTATATGATTAGTACCATGTTTTGGTCACTTTTGCATGTCCAATGCAAAAATTATCCATAGTATAGATCCTAAAGCATGAATATGAATGTTTTAACAAAAATATCCATTTCAAGAATAGAAAAATTCTGATTTTATTTTTGTAAAAAATC
>JAQOWZ010000471.1:0-37973 GCA_035578165.1 Stenolophus ochropezus
TAATAGGTAAAATCTGACTTTATTTTTGTAAAAAATCATATAAATATTTGCTTCCGCGCCCGAATTTTATGATTTTTCATCATATTTTAGCTAAAAGAAAACATTGCAACAAGAAAATTGCTATTTCAAGTGTGTTAGGTATTCTAGAATCCAGCCAATGAACCTTACAATATACAACGTATTCATCAAAAATAGGTAAAATCTGACTTTTTTTTTGTAAAAAATCTTATAAATAATTGTTTCCGCGCCCGAATTATATAATTTTTCATCATATTTTTATCCACAGTATAGGTCCAAAAGTATGTTTATGAATGTATTAACAAAAATATCCATTTCAAGAATATGTAAAATCTGACTTTATTTTTGTAAAAAATCATATAAATATTTGCTTCCGCGAACGAATTTTATGATTATTTATCACAATTTAGGTAAAAGAAAACATTTCAACAAGAAAATTGCTATTTCAAGTGTGGTAGGTATTCTAGAATCCAGCCAATGAAGCCTACAATATACAACGTATTCATCAAAAATAGGTAAAATCTGACTTTATTTTTGTAAAAAAATCATATAAATATTTGCTTCCGCGCCCAAAATTTTATAATTTTTCATCATATTTTATCCACAGTATAGGTCCAAAACCATGTTTATGAATGTTTTAACAAAAATATCCATTTCAAGAATAGGTAAAATCTGACTTTATTTTTGTAAAAAATCATATAAATATTTGCTTCCGCGCCCGAATTTTATGATTTTTCATCATAATTTAGGTAAAAGAAAACATTGCAACAAGAAAATTGCTATTTCAAGTGTGGTAGGTATGATAGAATCCAGCTAATAAAGCTTAAAATATACTACGTATTCATCAAAATAGGTAAAATCTGACTTTTTTTTTTGTAAAAAAATCATATAAAATATTTACTTCCGCGCCCGAATTTTATAATTTTTCATCAAATTTTATCCACAGTATAGGTCCAAAAGCATGTTTTTGAATGTTTTAACAAAAATATATATTGCAAGAATAGGTAAAAATCTCACTTAATTTTTGTAAAAAATCATATAAATATTTTGCTTCCGCGCCCGAATTTAATGATTTTTCATCATAATTTAGGTAAAAGAAAACATTGCAACAAGAAAATTGCTATTTCAACTTTGGTAGGTATTCCAGCATCCAGCCAATGAAGCTTACAATATACAACGTATTCATCAGAAATAGGTAAATACTGAGTTTTTTTTGTAAAAAATCATATAAATATTGGCTTCTGCGCCCGAATTTTATAATTTTTCATCATATTTTATCCACAGTATAGGTCCAAAAGCATGATTATGAATGTTTTAACAAAAATATCCATTTCAAGAAAAGGTAAAATCTGACTTTATTTTTGTAAAAAATCATATAAATATTTGCTTCCGCGCCCCAATTTCATGATTTTTCATTATAATTTAGATAAAAGAAAACATTGCAACAAGAAAATTACTATTTCAAGTGTGGTAGGTATGATAGAATCCAGCCAATGAAGCTTACAATATTCAACGTATTCATCAAAAATAGGTAAAATCTGACTTTATTTTTGTAAAAAATCATATAAATATTTACGCGCTATCTCAGAGTAAAATCATATAAATATTTGCTTCCGCGCCCGAATTTCATGATTTTTCATTATAATTTAGGTAAAAGAAAACATTGGCAACAAGAAAATTGCTATTTCAAGTGTGGTAGGTATGATAGAATCCAGCTAATAAAGCTTAAAATATACAACGTATTCATCAAAATAGGTAAAATCTGACTTTTTTTTTGTAAAAAATCATATAAATATTTGCTTCCGCGCCCAAATTTTATAATTTTTCATCATATTTTATCCACAGTATAGGTCCAAAACCATGTTTATGAATGTTTTAACGAAATTATCCATTTCAAGAATAGGTAAAATCTCACTTAATTTTTGTAAAAAGTCATATAAATATTTGCTTCCGCGCCCGAATTTCATGATTTTTTCATTATCATTTTGGTAAAAGAAAACATTGCAACAAGGAAATTGCTATTTCAAGTGTGGTAGGTATGATAGAATCCAGCCAATAAAGCTTAAAATATACTACGTATTCATCAAAATAGGTAAAATCTGACTTTTTTTTTGGAAAAATCATATAAATATTTACTTCCGCCCCCGAATTTTATAATTTTTCATCATATTTTATCCACAGTATAGGTCCAAAAGCATGTTTATGAATGTTTTAACAAAAATATCCATTGCAAGAATAGGTAAAATCTCACTTAATTTTTGTAAAAAATCATTTAAATATTTGCTTCCGCGCCCGAATTTAATGATTTTTCATCATAATTTAGGTAAAAGAAAACATTGCAACAAGAAAATTGCTATTTCAAGTGTGGTAGGTATGATAGAATCCAGCCAATGAAGCTTACAATATACAACGTATTCATCAAAAATAGGTAAAATCTGACTTTATTTTTGTAAAAAATCATATAAATATTTGCTTCCGCGCCCGAATTTAATGATTTTTCATTATAATTTAGGTAAAAGAAAACATTGCAACAAGAAAATTGCTATTTCAACTTTGGTAGGTATTCTAGAATCCAGCCAATGAAGCTTACAATATACAACGTATTCATCAGAAATAGGTAAATTCTGAGATTTTTTTTTGTAAAAAATCATATAAATATTTGCTTTCGCGCCCGAATTTTATAATTTTTCATCATATTTTATATACAGTATAGGTCCAAAAGCATGTTTATGAATGTTTTTAACAAAAATATCCATATCAAGAATAGGTAAAATCTGACTTTATTTTTGTAAAAAATCATAAAATATTTGCTTCCGCGCCCGAATTTTATGACTGTTTCTCATAATTTAAGTAATAGAAAACATTGCAACAAGAAAATAGCTATTTCAAGTGTGGTAGGTATTCTAGAATCCAGCCAATGAAGCTTACAATATACAACGTATTCATCAGAAATAGGTAAATTCTGAGATTTTTTTTTGTAAAAAATCATATAAATATTTGCTTCCGCGCCCAAATTTTATAATTTTTCATCATATTTTATCCACAGTATAGGTCCAAAACCATGTTTATGAATGTTTTAACAAAAATATCCATTTCAAGAATAAGTAAAACGCGCTATCTCAGAGTACTTTATTTTTGTAAAAAATCATATAAATATTTGCTTCCGCGCCCGAATTTTATGATTTTTCATCATAATTTAGGTAAAAGAAAACATTGCAACAAGAGAATTGCTATTTCAACTTTGGTAGGTATTCTAGAATCCAGCCAATGAAGCTTACAATATACAACGTATTCATCAGAAATAGGTAAATTCTGAGTTTTTTTTTGTAAAAAATCATATAAATATTTGCTTTCGCGCCCGAATTTTATAATTTTTCATCATATTTTATATACAGTATAGGTCCAAAAGCATTTTTATGAATGTTTTAACAAAAATATCCATTTCAAGAATAGGTAAAATCTGACTTTATTTTTGTAAAAAATCATATAAATATTTGCTTCCGTGCCCGAATTTTATAATTTTTCATCATATTTTAGCTAAAAGAAAACATTGCAACAAGACTATTGCTATTTCAAGTGTGGTAGGTATTCTAGAATCCAGCCAATGAAGCTTACAATATACAACGTATTCATCAAAAATAGGTAAAATCTGACTTTTTTGTTTGTAAAAATTCATATAAATATTTGCTTCCGCGCCCGAATTTTATGATTTTTCATCATATTTTAGCTAAAAGAAAACATTGCAACAAGAAAATTGTTATTTTAAGTGTGTTAGGTATTCTAGAATCCAGCCCATGTAGCTTACAATATACAACGTATTCATCAAAAATAGGTAAAATCTGACTTTTTTTTGTAAAAAATCATATAAATATTTGTTTGCGCGCCCGAATTTTATAATTTTTCATCATATTTTATCGGCAGTATAGGTCCAAAAGCAAGTTTATGAATGTTTTAACAAAAATATCCATTTCAAGAATAGGAAAAATCTGACTTTATTTTTGTAAAAAATCATATAAATATTTGCTTCCGCGCCCGAATTTTATGATTTTTCATCATATTTTAGCTAAAAGAAAACATTGCAACAAGAAAATTGCTATTTCAAGTGTGTTAGGTATTCTAGAATCCAGCCCATGTAGCTTACATTATACAACTTATTCATCAAAAATAGGTAAAATCTGACTTTTTTTTTGTAAAAAATCATATAAATATTTGCTTCCGAGCCCGAATTTTATAATTTTTCATCACATTTTGTCCACAGTATAGGTCCAAAAGCATGTTTATGAATGTTTTAACAAAAATATCCATTTTAAGAATAGGTAAAATCTGATTTTAATTTTGTAAAAAATCATATAAATATTTGCTTTCGCGCCCGAATTTTATGATTTTTTATCATATTTTACCTAAAGGAAAACATTGCAACAAGAAAATTGCTATTTCAAGTGTGTTAGGTATTCCAGAATCCAGCCCATGTAGCTTACAATATACAACGTATTCATCAAAAATAGGTAAAATCTGACTTTTTTTTGTAAAAAATCATATAAATATTTGTTTGCGCTCCCGAATTTTATAATTTTTTATCATATTTTATCCGCAGTATAGGTCCAAAAGCATGTTTATGAATGTTTTAACAAAAATATCCATTTCAAGAATAGGTAAAATCTGACTTTATTTTTGTAAAAAATCATATAAATATTTGCTTCCGCGCCCGAATTTTATGATTTTTCATCATATTTTAGCTAAAAGAAAACATTGCAACAAGAAAATTGCTATTTCAAGTGTGTTAGGTATTCTAGAATCCAGCCAATGAACCTTACAATATACAACGTATTCATCAAAAATAGGTAAAATCTGACTTTTTTTTTGTAAAAAATCTTATAAATAATTGTTTCCGCGCCCGAATTATATAATTTTTCATCATATTTTATCCACAGTATAGGTCCAAAAGTATGTTTATGAATGTATTAACAAAAATATCCATTTCAAGAATATGTAAAATCTGACTTTATTTTTGTAAAAAATCATATAAATATTTGCTTCCGCGAACGAATTTTATGATTATTTATCACAATTTAGGTAAAAGAAAACATTTCAACAAGAAAATTGCTATTTCAAGTGTGGTAGGTATTCTAGAATCCAGCCAATGAAGCCTACAATATACAACGTATTCATCAAAAATAGGTAAAATCTGACTTTATTTTTGTAAAAAATTATATAAATATATGCTTCCGCACTCGAATTTTATAATTTTTTTATCATATTTTATCCATAGTATAGGTCCAAAAGCATGTTTATGAACGTTTTAACAAAAATATCCATTTAAAAAATATGTAAAATCTGACTTTATTTTTGTAAAAAATCATATAAATATTTGTTTGTGCGCTTGAATTTTATAATTTTTCATCATATTTTATCGGCAATATAGGTCCAAAAGAAAGTTTATGAATGTTTTAACAAAAATATCCATTTCAACAATAGGAAAAATCTGACTTTATTTTTGTAAAAAATCATATAAATATTTGCTTCCGCGCCCGAATTTTATGATTTTTTATCATATTTCTGCTAAAAGAAAACATTGCAACAAGAAAATTGCTATTTCAAGTGTGTTAGGTATTCTAGAATCCAGCCCATGTAGCTTACATTATACAACTTATTCATCAAAAATAGGTAAAATCTGACTTTTTTTATTGTAAAAAATCATATAAATATTTGCTTCCGAGCCCGAATTTTATAATTTTTCATCACATTTTGTCCACAGTATAGGTCCAAAAGCATGTTTATGAATGTTTTAACAAAAATATCCATTTTAAGAATAGGTAAAATCTGATTTTAATTTTGTAAAAAATCATATAAATATTTGCTTTCGCGCCCGAATTTTATGATTTTTCATCATATTTTAGCTAAAGGAAAACATTGCAACAAGAAAATTGCTATTTCAAGTGTGTTAGGTATTCCAGAATCCAGCCCATGTAGCTTACAATATACAACGTATTCATCAAAAATAGGTAAAATCTGACTTTATTTTTGTAAAAAATCATACAAACATTTGCTTCCGCGCCCGAATTTTATAATTTTTTATCATATTTTATCCGCAGTATAGGTCCAAAAGCATGTTTATGAATGTTTTAACAAAAATATCCATTTCAAGAATAGGTAAAATCTGACTTTATTTTTGTAATAAATCATATAAATATTTGCTTCCGCGCCCGAATTTTATGATTTTTCATCATATTTTAGCTAAAAGAAAACATTGCAACAAGAAAATTGCTATTTCAAGTGTGTTAGGTATTCTAGAATCCAGCCTATGAAGCTTACAATATACAACGTATTCATCAAAAATAGGTAAAATCGGACTTTTTTTTGTAAGAAATCATATAAATATTTGCTTCCGAGCCCGAATTTTATAATTTTTCATAATATTATATCCACAGTATAGGTCCAAAAGCATGTTTATGAATGTTTTAACAAAAATTTCCATTTCAAAAATAGGTAAAATCTGACTTTATTTTTTTTAAAAATCATATAAATATTTGCTTCCGCGCCCGAATTTTATGATTTCTCATCATAATTTAGGCAAAAGAAAACATTGCAACAAGAAAATTGCTATTTCAAGTGTGTTAGGTATTCTAGAATCCAGCACATGTAGCTTACATTATACAACGTATTCATCAAAAATAGGTAAAATCTCACTTTTTTTTGTAAAAAATCATATAAATATTTGCTTCCGCGCCCGAATTTTATAATTTTTTTATTATATTTTATCACAGTATAGGTCCAAAAGCATGTTTATGAATGTTTTAACAAAAATATCCATTTCAAGAATATGTTAAATATGACTTAATTTTTGTAAAAAATCATATAAACATTTGCTTCCGCGCCGGAATTTTATGATTTTTCATCATATTTTAGGCAAAAGAAAACATTGCAACAAGAAAATTGCTATTTCAAGTGTGTTAGGTATTCTAGAATCCAGCACATGTAGCTTACATTATACAACGTATTCATCAAAAATAGGTAAAATCTGCCTTTTTTTTGTAAAAAATCATATAAATATTTGCTTCCGCGCCCGAATTTTATAATTTTTTATTATATATTATCACAGTATAGGTCCAAAAGCATGTTTATGAATGTTTTAACAAAATATCCATTTCAAGAATAGGTAAAATATGACTTTATTTTTGTAAAAATTATATAAATATTTGCTTCCGCGCTCGAATTTTATAATTTTTCATCATATTTTATCCATAGTATAGGTCCAAAAGCATGTTAATGAACGTTTTAACAATAATATCCATTTCAAAATATGTAAAATCTGACTTTATTAATAAAAAAAACGTATAAATATTTGCTTCCGCGCCCGAATTTTATGATTTTTCATCATAATTTAGGTAAAAGAAAACATTGTAACAAGAAAATTACTATTTCAAGTGTGGTAGGTATTCTAGAATCCAGCCAATGAATCTTACAATATACAACGTATTCATCAAAAATAGGTAAAATCTGACTTTTTTTTTGTAAAAAATCATATAAATATTTGCTTCTGCGCCCGAATTTTATAATTTTTTATCATATTTTATCCACAGCCTAGGACCAAATGCATGTTTATGAATGTTTTAACAAAAATATCCATTTCAAGAATAGGTAAAATCTGAATTTATTTCTGTATAAAATCATATAAATATTTGCTTCCGCGCCCGAATTTTATGATTTTTCATCATATTTTAGCTAAAAGAAAACATTGCAACAAGAAAATTGCTATTTCAAGTGTGGTAGGTATTCTAGAATCCAGTCAATGAAGCTTACAATATACAACGTATTCATCAAAAATAGGTTAAATCTGACTTTATTTTTGTAAAAAATTATATAAATATTTGCTTCCAGGCCCGAATTTTATGATTTTTCATCATATTTTAGCTAAAAGAAAACATTGCAACAAGAAAATTGCTATTTAAAGTGTGGTAGGTATTATAGAATCCAGCCAATGAGCTTACAATATACAACGTATTCGTCAAAAATAGGTAAAATCTGACTCTTTTTTGTAAAAAATCATATAAATATTTGTTTGCGCTCCCGAATTTAATAATTTTTTATCATATTTTATCCGCAGTATAGGTCCAAAAGCATGTTTATGAATGTTTTAACAAAAATATCCATTTCAAGAATAGGTAAAATCTGACTTTATTTTTGAAAAAAATCATATAAATTTTTGATGAATACGTTGTATATTGTAAGCTACATGGGCTGGATTCTAGAATACCTAACACACTTGAAATACCAATTTTCTTGTTGTAATGTTTTCTTTTAGCTAAAATATGATGAAAAATCATAAAATTCGGGCGCGGAAGCAAATATTTATATGATTTTTTACAAAAATAAAGTCAGATTTTACATATTCTTGAAATGGATATTTTTGTTAATACATTCATAAACATGGTTTTGGACCTATACTGTGGATAAAATATGATGCAAAATTATAAAATTCGGGCGCGGAAGCAAATATTTATATGATTTTTTACAAAAAAAAGTCAGATTTTACCTATTTTTGATGAATACGTTGTATATTGTAAGCTTCATTGGCTGGATTCTAGAATACCTAAACACTTGAAATAGCAATTTTCTTGTTGCAATGTTTTCTTTTAGCTAAAATATGATGAAGAATCATAAAATTCGGGGGCGGAAGCAAATATTTATATGATTTTTTACAAAAATAAAGTCAGATTTTACCTACTTTTGAAATGGATATTTTTGTTATAACATTCGTAAACATGCTTTTGGACATATACTTTGGATAAAATATGATGAAAAATTATAAATTTCGGGCGCGGAAGCAAATATTTATATGATTTTTTACAAAAAAAAAGTCAGATTTTTACCTATTTTTGATGAATACGTTGTATATTGTAAGCTACATGGGCTGGATTCTAGAATACCTAACACACTTGAAATAGCATTTTTCTTGTGGCAATGTATTCTTTTAGGTAAAATATGATGAAAAATCATAAAATTCGGGCGCGGAATCAAATATTTATATGATTTTTTACAAAAATAAAGTCAGATTTTACATATTCTTGAAATGGATATTTTTGTTAAAACATTCATAAACATGCTTTTGGACCTTTTCCATGGATAAAATATGATGAAAAATTAAAAAATTCGGGCGCGGACGCAAATATTTATATAATTTTTTACATAAATAAAGTCAGATTTTTACCTATTTTTGATGAATACGTTGTATATTGTAAGCTTCATTTGCTGGATTCTAAAATACCTACCTAACTTGAAATAGCTATTTTCTTGTTGCAATGTGTTCTTTTACCTAAATTATGATGAAAAATCATAAAATTCGGGCGCGGAAGCAAATATTTATATGATTTTTTACAAAAATAAAGTCAGATTTTACCTATTCTTGAAATGGATATTTTTTTAAAACATTCATATACATGCTTTTGGACCTATACTGTGAATAAAATATGATGAAAAATTATAAAATTCGGGCGCGGAAGCAAATATTTATATGATTTTTTACAAAAAAAAGTCAGATTTTTCCTATTTTTGATGAATACGTTGTATATTGTAAGCTTCATTGGCTGGATTCTATCATACCTACCACACTTGAAATAGCAATTTTGTTGTTGCAATGTTTTCTTTTACCTAAATTATGATAAAAATAAGAAAATTCGGGCGCGGAAGCAAATATTTATATGATTTTTTACAAAAATAATGTCAGATTTTACCTATCCATGAAATGGATATTATTGTTAAAACATTCATAAACATGCTTTTGGACCTTTACTGTAGATAAAATATGATAAAAAATTATAAAATTCGGGCGCGGAAACAAATATTTATATGATTTTTACAAAAATAAAGTCTGATTTTATCTATTTTTGATGAATACGTTGTACATTGTAAGCTAAATGGGCTAGATTCTAGAATACCTAACACACTTGAAATAGCAATTTTCTTGTTGCAATGTTTTCTTTTAGCTTAAATATGATGAAAAATCATAAAATTCGGGGGCGGAAGCAAATATATATATATATATATATATGATTTTTTACAAAAATAAAGTCAGATTTTTCCTATTCTTGAGATGGATATTTTTGTTAAAACATTCATAAACATGCTTTTGGACCTATACTGCGGATAAAATATGATGAAAAATTATAAATATCGGGCGCGGAAGCAAATATTTATATGATTTTTTACAAAAATAAAGTCAGATTTTACATATTTTTGAAATGGATATTTTTGTTAAAACGTTCATAAACATGCTTTTTGATCTATACTATGGATAAAATATGATGAAAAATGATAAAATTCGAGCGCGGAAGCAAATAGTTATATGATTTTTTACAAAAAAAAGTCAGATTTTACCTATTTTTGATGAATACGTTGTATATTGTAAGCTACATGGGCTGGATTCTAGAATACCTAACACACTTGAAATACCAATTTTCTTGTTGTTATGTTTTCTTGTAGCTAAAATATGATGAAAAATCATAAAATTCGGGCGCGAAAGCAAATATTTATATGATTTTTTACAAAAATAAAGTCAGATTTTACATATTCTTGAAATGGATATTTTTGTTAATACATTCATAAACATGGTTTTAGACCTATACTGTGGATAAAATATGATGCAAAATTATAAAATTCGGGCGCGGAAGCAAATATTTATATGATTTTTTACAAAAAAAAGTCAGATTTTACCTATTTTTGATGAACAAGTTGTATATTGTAAGCTTCATTGGCTGGATTCTAGAATACCTAAACACTTGAAATAGCAATTTTCTTGTTGCAATGTTTTCTTTTAGCTAAAATATGATGAAGAATCATAAAATTCGGGGGCGGAAGCAAATATTTATATGATTTTTTACAAAAATAAAGTCAGATTTTACATATTTTTAAATGGATATTTTTGTTTAAAACGTTCATAAACGTGCTTTTGGACCTATACTATGGATAAAATTTGATGAAAAATTATAAAATTTGAGCGCGGAGGCAAATATTTATATAATTTTTTACAAAAATAAAGTCAGATTTTCCTTATTTTTGATGAATACGTTGTATATTGTAAGCTTCATTGGCTGGATTCTAGAATACCTACCACACTTGAAATAGCAATTTTCTTGTTGCAATGTTTTCTTTTACCTAAATTATGATGAAAAATTATAAAATTCGGGCGCGGAAGCAAATATTTATATGATTTTTTACAAAAATAAAGTCAGATTTTACCTACTTTTGAAATGGATATTTTTGTTATAACATTCGTAAACATGCTTTTGGACCTATACTGTGGATAAAATATGATGAAAAATTATAAATTTCGGGCGCGGAAGCAAATATTTATATGATTTTTTACAAAAAAAAAGTCAGATTTTACCTATTTTTGATGAATACGTTGTATATTGTAAGCTACATGGGCTGGATTCTAGAATACCTAACACACTTGAAATAGCATTTTTCTTGTGGCAATGTATTCTTTTAGGTAAAATATGATGAAAAAATCATAAAATTCGGGCGCGGAATCAAATATTTATATGATTTTTTACAAAAATAAAGTCAGATTTTACATATTCTTGAAATGGATATTTTTGTTAAAACATTCATAAACATGCTTTTGGACCTTTTCCATGGATAAAATATGATGAAAAATTAAAAATTCGGGCGCGGACGTAAATATTTATATAATTTTTTACATAAATAAAGTCAGATTTTACCTATTTTTGATGAATACGTTGTACATTGTAAGCTAAATGGGCTAGATTCTAGAATACCTAACACACTTGAAATAGCAATTTTCTTGTTGCAATGTGTTCTTTTAGCTAAAATATGATGAAAAATCATAAAATTCAGACAACGAAGCAAATATTTATATGATTTTTTACAAAAATAAAGTCAGATTTTACCTATTCTTGAAATGGATATTATTGTTATAACATTCATAAACATGCTTTTGGACCTATACTGTGGATAAAATATGCTGAAAAATTATAAAATTCGGGCGCGGAAGCAAATATTTATATGATTTTTTACAAAAAAAAAAGTCAGATTTTGCCTAATTTTGATGAATACGATGTATATTGTAAGCTACATGGGCTGGATTCTAGAATACCTAACACACTTGAAATAGCAATTTTCTTGTTGCAATGTTTTGTTTTAGCTAAATTATGATAAAAATTTATGAAATTCGGGCGCGGAAGCAAATATTTATATGATTTTTTACAAAAATAAAGTCAGATTTTACCTATTTTTGAAATGGATATTTTTGTTAAAACATTCATAAACATGCTTTTGGACCTACACTATGGATAAAATATGATGAAAAATTATAGAATTCGGGCGCGGAGGCAAATATTTATATAATTTTTTACAAAAATTAAGTCAAATTTTACCTATTTTTGGTGAATACGTTGTATATTGTCAGCTTCATTGGCTGGATTCTAGAATACCTACCACACGTGAAATAGCAATTTTCTTGTTGCAATGTTTTCTTTTACCTAAATTATGATAAAAAATCATAAAATTTGGGCGCGGAAGCAAATATTTATATGATTTTTTATAAAAATAAAGTCAGATTTTACCTATTCTTGAAATGGATATTTTTGTTAAAACATTCATAAACATGCTTTTGGACCTATACTGTGGATAAAATATGGTGAAAAATTATAAAATTCGGGCGCGGAAGCAAATATTTATATTATTTTTAAAAAAAAAAGTCTGATTTTACCTATTTTTGATGAATACGTTGTATATTGTAAGCTACATGGGCTGTATTCTAGAATACCTAACACACTTGAAATAGCAATTTTCTTGTTGCAATGTGTTCTTTTAGCTAAAGTATGATGAAAAATCATAAAATTCGAGCGCGGAAGCAAATATTTATATTATATTTTACAAAAATAAAGTCAGATTTTACGTATTCTTGAAATGGATATTTTTGTTAAATCATTCATAAACATGCTTTTGGACCTATACTATGGATAAAATATGATGAAAAATTATAAAATTCGGGCGCGGAAGCATATATTTATATGATTTTTTACAAAAATAAAGTCAGATTTTACCTATTTTTGAAATGGATATTTTTGTTATAACATTCATAAACATGCTTTTGGACCTATACTGTGGATAAAATATGATGAAAAATTATAAATTTGGGCGCCGAAGCAATTATTTATATGATTTTTTTACAAAAAAAAAGTCAGATTTTACCTATTTTTGATGAATACGTTGTATATTGTAAGCTACATGGGCTGGATTCTAGAATACCTAACACACTTGAAATAGCAATTTTCTTGTTGCAATGTGTTCTTTTAGCTAAAATATGATGAAAAATCATAAAATTCGGGCAACGAAGCAAATATTTATATGATTTTTTACAAAAATAAAGTCAGATTTTACCTATTTTTGAAATGGATATTTTTGTTATAACATTCATAAACATGCTTTTGGACCTATACTGTGGATAAAATATGATGAAAAATTATAAAATTCGGGCGCGGAAGCAAATATTTATATGATTTTTTACAAAAAAAAGTCAGATTTTACCTATTTTTGATGAATACGTTGTATATTGTAAGCTACATGGGCTGGATTCTAGAATACCTAACACACTTGAAATAGCAATTTTCTTGTTGCAATGTTTTGTTTAGCTAAAATATTATAAAAATTTATAAAATTCGGGCACGGAAGCAAATATTTATATGATTTTTAAAAAAAAATAAAGTCAGGTTTTACCTATTTTTGAAATGGATCTTTTGTTAAAACATTCATAAACATGCTTTTGGACCTACACTATGGATAAAATATGATGAAAAATTATAGAATTCGGGCGCGGAGGCAAATATTTATATAATTTTTTACAAAAATAAAGTCAAATTTTACCTATTTTTGATGAATACGTTGTATATTGTAAGCTACATGGGCTGTATTCTAGAATACCTACCACACTTGAAATAGCAATTTTTTTGTTGCAATGTGTTCTTTTAGCTAAAGTATGATGAAAAATCATAAAATTCGAGCGCGGAAGCAAATATTTATATTATTTTTTACAAAAATAAAGTCAAATTTTACGTATTCTTGAAATGGATATTTTTGTTAAAACATTCATAAACATGCTTTTGGACTTATACTATGGATAAAATATGATGAAAAATTATATAATTCGGGCGCGAAAGCAGACATTTATATGATTTTTTAAAAAATATGATTTTTACAAAAAAAAAAAGTCAGATTTTACCTATTTTTGATGAATACGTTGTATATTGTAAGCTACATGGGCTGGATTCTAGAATACCTAACACACTTGAAATAGCATTTTTTCTTGTGACAATGTATTCTTTTAGGTAAAATATGATAAAAATAATAAAATTCGGGCGCGGAAGCAAATATTTATATAATTTTTTACAAAAATAAAGTCTGATTTTACCTATTTTTGATGAATACGTTGTATATTGTAAGCTACATGGGCTGTATTCTAGAATACCTAACACACTTGAAATAGCAATTTTCTTGTTGCAATGTGTTCTTTTAGCTAAAGTATGATGAAAAATCATAAAATTCGAACGCGGATGCAAATATTTATATTATTTTTTACAAAAATAATGTCAGATTTTAAGTATTCTTGAAATGGATATTTTTGTTAAATCATTCATAAACATGCTTTTGGACCTATACTATGGATAAAATATGATGAAAAATTATAAAATTCGGGCGCGGAAGCATATATTTATATGATTTTTTACAAAAATAAAGTCAGATTTTACCTATTTTTGAATTGGATATTTTTGTTATAACATGCATAAACATGCTTTTGGACCTATACTGTGGATAAAATATGATGAAAAATTATAAATTTTGGGCGCGGAAGCAAATATTTATATGATTTTTTTACAGAAAAAAAGTCTGATTTTACCTATTTTTGATGAATACGTTGTATATTGTAAGCTACATGGGCTGGATTCTAGAATACCTAACACACTTGAAATAGCAATTTTCTTGTTGCAATGTGTTCTTTTAGCTAAAATATGATGAAAAATCATAAAATTCGGGCAACGAAGCAAATATTTATATGATTTTTTACAAAAAAAAAGTCAGATTTTACTTATTCTTGAAATGGATATTTTTGTTATAACATTCATAAACATGCTTTTGGACCTATACTGTGTGATATAAATAAAAATGGCTGAAAATGATAATGTGCAATATATGCGTGCTCAAAATGCATTAGAAATTAAATGTAAAAGGTGTCATAAAGTTGCCCAATCGGGTTTAAAGTGTATAAAGTGCAACACAGTGTCACATACAAGTTGTGCAACAATTTTAAAACTACGTGTAGTGGGTGAAAATCTAATAAATTGTTGTGTTGACGAGGAGGACGACGATATTGATGTTTCTTTCTCCAGTATTACCAATGATACTGATTCAAGTACTATAAATATTTTAAAATGTAAAATTCACTACTTAAAACAAATTATAATAAACAAAGATAGTTTAATTCAAAATCAAGTACAAACCATTAATATACTAAGTGACCATGTGCTTTTATTAAAAAGTACAAGTAAAATTGAACAGAGTGAGCCATCTCTTATCCTACAATCAAAAACAAGCAGTGACAACATAAAACCGAAAAATTTAAATATGAACACTTTTTCTTCTGCATTATCGACTAAGCCACACATGACTTCGCAAAATGACAAAATTAAAAATGGCAGTGTAAACAAACAAAAAACCACTGATAGTAAAACAAATTCTGATGTTTTAGAAAATAAAAATAAAATTGAAATTACTTCTATGAATAATAAAAATACAATTAATACTAATAGTCAGCCTAAACATAAACTGAAACCTATTAAAACACTTATCGGAGTTATGGACACAAATAAATCAGAGACAACATTGAAAGCGGTACCACGTTTTTCTTCACTTCACGTTTTTAGACTGGATCCACGTACTAGTGAAAGTGACATTGAATCTCATCTAATATCCAAATTTCCTGAAGTCAAGACAATAAAACTAAATTCAAAATTTCCAGACTTGTACTCTTCATTTAAAATTTCAGTTCACCACACAAATAAAGACAGAGCCATGGATCCATCCATCTGGCCAACAGGAGTTCACATCAGACCGTTTTTTCAGAAAAAACGTTCAATTGTCCAAAACAAATAACCCTATTTGAGTCTGTTTATGATCTTATAATTAATAAGCATTCTAGTGTGAGTATATTTCATATCAATATTCAGGCTTTAGGTAATAAAATAGATCAACTATCTATATTTTTAAAGGAGTACCCTTTTGATATTATTTGTATTACGGAGCATTGGCTAGATATAGAAGCTATACAAACTGTAAATTAATATTCGTATGAGCTAGTCTCTTATGTTTGCAGAGAACCAAATAAACATGGAGGTGTAGGCATTTTTCTCAAGAATAATATTGAATATAAAGTATTAGATCTGAGCAGTTACAACGTAATGTTTAATATAGAACTCTGTGGCGTCGAATTAATCAATTACAACATTATTCTGATTGCTGTGTATAGAACTGGCTTAGGAAATATTTCTTTATTTATGGTAAATTTTGAAAAAATGTTACATGATCTTAAGTGTTTTTATAAAGAAGTCATAATTACAGGTGATTTCAATATTGAATTTTCAAATTTATCTTCCAGAACTGAGATACTTGAGTTCACAAATTTAATTAACTCGTATGGTCTAAGGGTTACTATTACAGAACCTACAAGAGTCACTGAAATTTCGAGCAGTTGTATTGATAACTTTATTACTAATCTTCAAGCCGAAAAATTTAAAGCGGGTGTTCTTGATCCTTGCCTTTCAGATCACCGTGGTCAATACTTTATTCTTCTAAAGACAAATAATTTACAAAAACAAGAAATTAAAAGTGTAAGGTGTTTCTCGCAGAAAAATATTGAATGTTTTAAATTAGCCTTAAATGTAACTGACTTTAACAATGTTTTAGATGATTGTTTGTTACCAGTTGAAGAACACTCACAATTTTTAATCAATTGGTTAGTTTATCTGATCGATATATTTTTTCCACCTAAACAACGTTTAGTAAAATCAGATCAGCCACCTGTTAATTGGTATAATTTACACCTAAGGAAAATGAGAGAAGAATTAGTATCAATCAAAAAACTATAGAACTGAAATTAAAAAGGCCAAATTAACAGCATATAGTAAATTTCTAAATGATTCAACCAACAAATGTAAAGATAGTTGGCGTCTGATAAACTCAGAGCGAAATCAGGCTGTTTCTAAAAATGTTAGCCAAAATTTATCGCCAGATGATTTTAATTATTTTACAACGGTAGCAGTCAACATCATTAAGAACATTGTAGATTATCAGTGTAAAGCAGAGGATATTTTAATGAATGCTCGACCCCCTGTCACTTCTAATTTTGTTCTTCACCCTACCGATATAGTTGAAGTTTATAATGCCATAAAATCACTAAATAATTCTAATTGTTTAGATTTCTATATAATATAAGTAATAATTTCTTAAAGCAAATTATTGATTATATTACAGAACCTTTAACTTCTTTGATTAATAAATGTTTTGAGACATATATTTATCCAGATATTTTTAAAAAGACTAAAGTATTACCACTTTTCAAGAAAGGTGATTGCAATAAAATAGAGAATTATAGACCAATTTCAATTATTCCAACTTTATCAAAAGTAATAGAGTATATTTTAAAAAATAGACTGTTAAAATTTTTTAATGACAACAATATACTGGATAATCAACAATTTGGTTTTCGAGGTGGACGATCTACCAGTCAAGCTGTCGTAAATATCATAGAAAACGTAATAGTAGATCTTGAGAAAGGAAAACATTCAGCTATCACTTTATGCGACCTTTCGAAAGCTTTTGATTGTGTATCTCATGAAAAGCTTTTATTAAAACTTAAACACTATGGTATAAACTTAAATTGCTAAATTCTTACCTGCACAATCGTGAACAAGTTGTTATTATTCAAGGAGTATCATCAGACTCCAAAGTTATAGAGTACGGCGTTCCACAGGGATCTATTTTAAGCCCTTTATTTTTTATAATTTACGTGAACGATTTCAGTGACTTTATGAGGCCCTGTAATAGTGTCCTTTTTGCAGACGATACTACACTTATCAACAGTGCTAATGATTACGACTCATTACAAATAGTTAAAAATGAAAATTTTCAAAAAGCTGAAAAATGGTTTTCCGCTAATAATTTACTTTTAAATAAAGATAAAACTCAACAGATGATTATCTCTAACGACAATAAATTGAATAAAGATTCTGCTATATCAGTTCTTGGATTACATATCGAACCTTTACTAAATGGGTCATCGCACATAACATATATAAGTAAAAAAATATCTAGTACTTTATTTTTACTTAGAAGATTAAAACTTGTAGTTGACTTTTTTACCTTAAAAACTTGTTACTTTTCATTATTTCATTCAGTAATATCTTATGGAATTATTGTGTGGGGAAATTCTTCTCACGCAATTAAAATATTTAGACTACAAAAAACAGCAATCAGAATTCTGGCAGGTTTAGGACACAGAGATCATTGCCATCAAGCTTTTATTGACTTGAAAATAATGCTATTACCTTTCTTATTTATATATTATTTTCTTATAGAAATCCATAAATCAAAGGATAATTTTGTTAAAAATAGAGATTTTCATTCTTATGAGACAAGATCCGCAAATCTCTTGCGAAAGCCCCGTTATAAACTCCAAAAGTCTGTAAAAAATAGTTTAAACGTAGATCTTTTTAATATACTACCAGAACATGTAAAGCAGATAGAACACAAAAAATTCAAAAAGTCAATTAAATTATTTTTATTAAAGTATTGTTTTTATGCTATAGATGAATTTATTAACTTCAAATTCAGCAATTTTCATTTTGAATAATGATATAAAATATGTTAGCACTTTGAAACTTTTTTTTTGTAAATAAGTATTGTATAAATTATTATCTTTATTATAACATGACGTACTATAAACTTTATGTAAGTAACATAGTCAAATAAAATAAATAAAAAAAAAATTAAAAAATATGTTGAAAAATTATAAAATTCGGGCGCGGAAGCAAATATTTATATGATTTTTACAAAAAAAAGTCAGATTTTACCTATTTTTGATGAATACGTTGCATATTGTAAGCTACATGGGCTGGATTCTAAAATACCTAACACACTTGAAATAGCAATTTTCTTGTTGCAATGTTTTGTTTTAGCTAAAATATGATAAAAATTTATAAAATTCGGGCGCGGAAGCAAATATTTATATGATTTTTTACAAAAATAAAATCTGATTTTACCTATTTTTAAAATGGATATTTTTGTTAAAACATTCATAAACATGCTTTTGGACCTACACTATGGATAAAATATGATGAAAAATTATAGAATTCGGGCGCGGAGGCAAATATTTATATAATTTTTTACAAAAATAAAGTCAAATTTTACCTATTTTTGGTGAATACGTTGTATATTGTCAGCTTCATTGGCTGGATTCTAGAATACCTACCACACGTGAAATAGCAATTTTCTTGTTGCAATGTTTTCTTTTACCTAAATTATGATTAAAAATCATAAAATTTGGGCGCGGAAGCAAATATTTATATGATTTTTTACAAAAATAAAGTCAGATTTTACCTATTCTTGAAATGGATATTTTTGTTAAAACATTCATAAACATGCTTTTGGAACAATACTGTGGATAAAATATAGTGAAAAATTATAAAATTCGGGCGCGGAAGCAAAAATTTATATGATTTTTTACAAAAAAAAGTCAGATTTTACCTATTTTTGATGAATATATTGTATATTGTAAGCTACATGGGCTGTATTCTAGAATACCTACCACACTTGAAATAGCAATTTTTTTGTTGCAATGTGTTCTTTTAGCTAAAGTATGATGAAAAATCATAAAATTCGAGCGCGGAAGCAATTATTTATATTATTTTTTACAAAAATAAAGTCAGATTTTACGTATTCTTGAAATGGATATTTTTGTTAAAACATTCACAAACATGCTTTTGGACCTATACTATGGATAAAATATGATGAAAAATTATAAAATTCGGGCGCGAAAGCAAACATTTATATGATTTTTTAAAAAAATAAAGTCAGATTTTCCTATTTTTGAAATGGATATTTTTGTTATAACATTCATAAACATGCTTTTGGACCTATACTGTGGATAAAATATGCTAAAAAATTATAAAATTCGGGCGCGGAAGCAAATATTTATATGATTTTTTACAAAAAAAAGTCAGATTTTACCTAATTTTGATGAATACGATGTATATTGTAAGCTACATGGGCTGGATTCTAGAATACCTAACACACTTGAAATAGCAATTTTCTTGTTGCAATGTTTTGTTTTAGCTAAAATATGATAAAAATTTATAAAATTCGGGCGCGGAAGCAAATATTTATATGATTTTTTACAAAAATAAAGTCAGATTTTACCTATTTTTGAAATGGATATTTTTGTTAAAACATTCATAAACATGCTATTGGACCTATACTGTGGATAAAATATGATGAAAAATTATAAATTTTGGGCGCGAAAGCAAATATTTATCTGATTTTTTTTCCAAAAAAAAGTCAGATTTTACCTACTTTTGATGAATACGTTGTATATTCTAAGCTACATGGGCTGGATTCTAGAATACCTAACATGCTTGAAATAACAATTTTCTTGTTGCAATGTGTTCTTTTAGCTAAAATATGATGAAAAATCATATAATTCGGGCAACGAAGCAAATATTTATATGATTTTTTACAAAAATAAAGTCAGATTTTACCTATTCTTCAAATGGATATTTTTGTTATAACATTCATAAACATGCTTTTGGACCTATACTATGGATAAAATATAATGAAAAATGATAAAATTCGGGCGCGGAAACAAATATTTATATGATTTTTTACAAAAAAAAGTCAGATTTTACCTAATTTTGATGAATACGATGTTTATTGTAAGCTACATGGGCTGGATTCTAGAATACCTAACACACTTGAAATAGCAATTTTCTTGTTGCAATGTTTTGGTTTAGCTAAAATATGATAAAAATTTATAAAATTCGGGCGCGAAAGCAAATATTTATATGATTTTTTAAAAAATAAAGTCATATTTTACCTATTTTTGAAATGGATATTTTTGTTAAAACATTCATAAACATGCTTTTGGACCTACACTATGGGTAAAATATGATGAAAAATTATAGAATTCGGGCGCGGAGGCAAATATTTATATAATTTTTTACAAAAATAAAGTCAAATTTTACCTATTTTTGGTGAATACGTTGTATATTGTCAGCTTCATTGGCTGGATTGTAGAATACCTACCACACGTGAAATAGCAATTTTCTTGTTGCAATGTTTTCTTTTACCTAAATTATGATGAAAAATCATAAAATTTAAGCGCGGAAGCAAATATTTATATGATTTTTTACAAAAATAAAGTCAGATTTTACCTATTCTTGAAATGGATATTTTTGTTAAAACATTCATAAACATGCTTTTGGACCTATACTGTGGATAAAATATGGTGAAAAATTATAAAATTCGGGCGCGGAAGCAAATATTTATATGATTTTTTACAAAAAAAAAAGATTTTACCTATTTTTGATGAATACGTTGTATATTGTAAGCTACATGGGCTGTATTCTAGAATACCTAACACACTTGAAATAGCAATTTTCTTGTTGCAATGTGTTCTTTTAGCTAAAGTATGATGAAAAATCATAAAATTCGAGCGCGGAAGCAAATATTTATATTAATTTTTACAAAAATAAAGTCAGATATTACGTATTCTTGAAATGGATATTTTTGTTAAAACATTCATAGACATGCTTTTGGACCTATACTATGGATAAAATATGATAAAAAATTATAAAATTCGGGCGCGGAAGCAAATATTTATATGATTTTTTACAAAAATAAAGTCAGATTTTACCTATTTTTGA
Organism: Stenolophus ochropezus; assembly: GCA_035578165.1. Classification (NCBI taxonomy): domain Eukaryota; kingdom Metazoa; phylum Arthropoda; class Insecta; order Coleoptera; family Carabidae; genus Stenolophus; species Stenolophus ochropezus. The sequence goes on from JAQOWZ010000471.1 coordinate 22,011, forward strand.
AATGGATATTTTTGTTATAACATTCATAAACATGCTTTTGGACCTATACTGTGGATAAAATATGATGAAAAATTATAAATTTTGGTCGCGGAAGCAAATATTTATATGATTTTTTTACAAAAAAAAAGTCAGATTTTACCTATTTTTGATGAATACGTTGTATATTGTAAGCTACATGGGCTGGATTCTAGAATACCTAACATGCTTGAAATAGCAATTTTCTTGTTGCAATGTGTTCTTTTAGCTAAAATATGATGAAAAATCATAAAATTCGGGCAACGAAGCAAATATTTATATGATTTTTTACAAAAATAAAGTCAGATTTTACCTATTCTTGAAATGGATATTTTTGTTATAACATTCATAAACATGCTTTTGGACCTATACTGTGGATAAAATATGATGAAAAATTATAAAATTCGGGCGCGGAAGCAAATATTTATATGATTTTTTACAAAAAAAAGTCAGATTTTACCTATTTTTGTTGAATACGTTGTATATTGTAAGCTACATGGGCTGGATTCTAGAATACCTAACACACTTGAAATAGCAATTTTCTTGTTGAAATGTTTTGGTTTAGCTAAAATATGATAAAAATTTATAAAATTCGGGCGCGGAAGCAAATATTTATATGACTTTTTACAAAAATAAAGTCAGATTTTACCTATTTTTGAAATGGATATTTTTGTTAAAATATTCATAAACATGCTTTTGGACCTACACTATGGATAAAATATGATGAAAAATTATAGAATTCGGGCGCGGAGGCAAATATTTATATAAATTTTTACAAAAATAAAGTCAAATTTTACCTATTTTTATGAATACGTTGTATATTATCAGCTTCATTGGCTGGATTCTAGAATACCTACCACACGTGAAATTGCAATTTTCTTGTTGCAATGTTTTCTTTTACCTAAATTATGATGAAAAATCATAAAATTTGGGCGCGGAAGCAAATATTTATATGATTTTTTACAAAAATAAAGTCAGATTTTACCTATTCTTGAAATGGATATTTTTGTTAAAACATTCATAAACATGCTTTTGGAAATATACTGTGGATAAAATATGGTGAAAAATTATAAAATTCGGGCGCGGAAGCAAAAATTTATATGATTTTTTACAAAAAAAAGTCAGATTTTACCTATTTTTGATGAATACGTTGTATATTGTAAGCTACATGGGCTGTATTCTAGAATACCTAACACACTTGAAATAGCAATTTTCTTGTTGCAATGTGTTCTTTTCGCTAAAGTATGATGAAAAATCATAAAATTCGAGCGCAGAAGCAAATATTTATATTATTTTTTACAAAAATAAAGTCAGATTTTACGTATTCTTGAAATGGATATTTTTGTTAAAACATTCATAAACATGCATTTGGACCTATACTATGGATAATATATGATAAAAAATTATAAAATTCGGGCGCGAAAGCAAATATTTATATGATTTTTTAAAAAAATAAAGTCAGATTTTCCTATTTTTGAAATGGATATTTTTGTTATAACATTCATAAACATGCTTTTGGACCTATACTGTGGATAAAATATGATGAAAAATTATAAATTTTGGGCGCGGAAGCAAATATTTGTATGATTTTTTTACAAAAAAAAAGTCAGATTTTACCTATTTTTGATGAATACGTTGTATATTGTAAGCTACATGGGCTGGATTCTAGAATACCTAACACACTTGAAATAGCAATTTTCTTGTTGCAATGTTTTCTTTTAGCTAAATTATGATGAAAAATCATAAACTTCGGGCGCGGAAGCAAATATTTATATGATTTTTTACAAAAATAAAGTCAGATTTTACCTATTCTTGATATGGATATTTTTGCTAAAAAATTCATAAACATGCTTTTGGACTTATACTATGGATAAAATATGATGAAAAATTATAAAATTTGGGCGCGGAAGCAAATATTTATATAATTTTTTACAAAAATAAAGTCAGATTTTACCTATTTTTGATGAATACGTTGTATAATGTAAGCTACTTGGGCTGAATTCTAGAATACCTAACACACTTGAAATAGCAATTTTCTTGTTGCAATGTTTTCTTTTAGCTAAAATATGATTAAAATCATAAAATTCGGGCGCGGAAGCAAATATTTATATGATTTTTTACAAAAATAAAGTCAGATTTTTCCTATTCTTGAAATGGATATATTTGTTAAAACATTCATAAACATGCTTTTGGACCTATACTGTGGATAAAATATGATGAAAAATTAAAAATTCGGGCGCGGAAGCAAATAGTTATATGATTTTTTACAAAAAAAAGTCAGATTTTACCTAATTTTGATGAATACGATGTATATTTTAAGCTACATGGGCTGGATTCTAGAATACCTAACACACTTGAAATAGCAAATTTCTTGTTGCAATGTTTTGTTTTAGCTAAAATATGATAAAAATTTATAAAATTCGGGCGCGGAAGCAAATATTTATATGATTTTTTACAAAAATAAAGTCAGATTTTACCTATTTTTGAGATGGATATTTTTGTTAAAACATTCATAAACATGCTTTTGGACCTACACTATGGATAAAATATGATGAAAAATTATAGAATTCAGGCGCGGAGGCAAATATTTATATAATTTTTTACAAAAATAAAGTCACATTTTACCTATTTTTGGTGAATACGTTGTATATAGTCAGCTTCATTGGCTGGATTGTAGAATACCTACCAAACGTGAAATAGCAATTTTCTTGTTGCAATGTTTTCTTTTACCTAAATTATGATGAAAAATAATAAAATTTGGGCGCGGAAGCAAATATTTATATGATTTTTTACAAAAATAAAGTCAGATTTTACCTATTCTTGAAATGGATATTTTTGTTAAAACATTCATAAACATCCTTTTGGACCTATACTGTGGATAAAATATGGTGAAAAATTATAAAATTCGGGCGCGGAAGCAAATATTTATATGATTTTTTACAAAAAAAAGTCAGATTTTACCTATTTTTGATGAATACGTTGTATATTGTAAGCTACATGGGCTGTATTCTAGAATACCTAACACACTTGAAATAGCAATTTTCTTGTTGCAATGTGTTCTTTTAGGTAAAGTATGATGAAAAATCATAAAATTCGAGCGCGGAAGCAAATATTTATATTATTTTTTACAAAAATAAAGTCAGATTTTACGTATTCTTGAAATGGATATTTATGTTAAAACATTCATAGACATGCTTTTGGACCTATACTATGGATAAAATATGATAAAAAATTATAAAATTCGGGCGCGGAAGCAAATATTTATATGATTTTTTACAAAAATAAAGTCAGATTTTACCTATTTTTGAAATGGATATTTTTGTTATAACATTCATAAACATGCTTTTGGGCCTATACTGTGGATAAAATATGATGAAAAATTATAAATTTTGGGCGCGGAAGCAAATATTTGCATGATTTTTTTACAAAAAAAAAAGTCAGATTTTACCTATTTTTGATGAATACGTTGTATATTGTAAGCTACATGGGCTGGATTCTAGAATACCTAACACACTTGAAATAGCAATTTTCTTGTTGTAATGTTTTCTTTTAGCTAAAATATGATGAAAAATCATAAAATTTGGGCGCGGAAGCAAATATTTATATGATTTTTTCAAAAATAAAATCAGATTTTACCTATTTTTGAAATGGATATTTTTGATAAAACATTCATAAACCTGCTTTTGGACCTATACTATGGATAAAATATGGTGAAAAATTATAAAATTCGGACGCGGAAGCAAATATTTATATAATTTTTTACAAAAATTAAGTCAGATTTTACCTATTTTTGATGTATACGTTGTATATTGTAAGCTTCATTTGCTGGATTCTAGAATACCTACCTCACTTGAAATAGCTATTTTCTTGTTGCAATGTTTTCTTTTACCTAAATTATGATGAAAAATCATAAACTTCGGGCGCGGAAAGTCAGATTTTACCTATTTTTGATATGGATATTTTTGCTAAAAAATTCATAAACATGCTTTTGGACTTATACTATGGATAAAATATGAAGAAAAATTATAAAATTTGGGCGCGGAAGCAAATATTTATATGAATTTTTACAAAAAAAAAGGCAGATTTTACCTATTTTTGATGAATACTTTGTATATTGTAAGCCACATGGGCTGGATTCTAGAATACCTAACACACTTGAAATAGCAATTTTCTTGTTGCAATGTATTCTTTTAGCTAAAATATGATAAAAAATCATAAAATTCGGGCGCGGAAGCAAATATTTATATGATTTTTTACAAAAATAAAGTCAGATTTTACCTATTCTTGAAATGGATATTTTTGTTATAACATTCATAAACATGCTTTTGGACCTATACTGTGGATAAAATATGATGAAAAATTATAAAATTCGGACGCGGAAGCAAATATTTATATGATTTTTTACAAAAAAAGTCAGATTTTACCTATTTTTGATGAATACGTTGTATATTGTAAGCTACATGGGCTGGATTCTAGAATACCTAACACACTTGAAATAGCAATTTTCTTGTTGCAATGTTTTGGTTTAGCTAAAATATGATAAAAATTTATAAAATTCGGGCGCGGAAGCAAATATTTATATGATTTTTTACAAAAATAAAGTCAGATTTTACCTATTTTTGAAATGGATATTTTTGTTAAAACATTTATAAACATGCTTTTGGACCTACACTATGGATAAAATATGATGAAAAATTATAGAATTCGGGCGTGGAGGCAAATATTTATATAATTTTTTACAAAAATAAAGTCAAATTTTACCTATTTTTGGTGAATACGTTGTATATTGTCAGCTTCATTGGCTGGATTCTAGAATACCTACCACACGTGAAATAGCAATTTTCTTGTTGCAATGTTTTCTTTTACCTAAATTATGATGAAAAATCATAAAATTTGGGCGCGGAAGCAAATATTTATATGATTTTTTACAAAAATAAAGTCAGATTTTACCTATTCTTGAAATGGATATTTTTGTTAAAACATTCATAAACATGCTTTTGGACCTATACTGTGGATAAAATATGGTGAAAAATTATAAAATTCGGGCGCGGAAGCAAAAATTTATATGATTTTTTACAAAAAAAAGTCAGATTTTACCTATTTTTGATGAATACGTTGTATATTGTAAACTACATGGGCTGTATTCTAGAATACCTACCACACTTGAAATAGCAATTTTCTTGTTGCAATTTGTTCTTTTAGCTAAAGTATGATGAAAAATCATAAAATTCGAGCGCGGAAGCAAATATTTATATTATTTTTTACAAAAATAAAGGCAGATTTTACGTATTCTTGAAATGGATATTTTTGTTAAAACATTCATAAACATGCTTTTGGACCTATACTATGGATAAAATATGATGAAAAAGTATAAAATTCGGGCGCGAAAGCAAACATTTATATGATTTTTTAAAAAAATAAAGTCAGATTTTCCTATTTTTGAAATGGATATTTTTGTTATAACATTCATAAACATGCTTTTGGACCTATACTGTGGATAAAATATGATGAAAAATTATAAATTTTGGGCGCGGAAGCAAATATTTGCATGATTTTTTTACAAAAAAAAAAGTCAGATTTTACCTATTTTTGATGAATACGTTGTATATTGTAAGCTACATGGGATGGATTCTAGAAAACCTAACACACTTGAAATAGCAATTTTCTTGTTGCAATGTGTTCTTTTAGCTAAAATATGATGAAAAATCATAAAATTCGGGCAACGAAGCAAAAATTTATATGATTTTTTACAAAAATAAAGTCAGATTTTACCTATTCTTGAAATGGATATTTTTGTTATAACATTCATAAACATGCTTTTGGACCTATACTGTGGATAAAATATGCTGAAATTTTATAAAATTCGGGCGCGGAAGCAAATATTTATATGATTTTTTACAAAAAAAAGTCAGATTTTACCTAATTTTGATGAATACGATGTTTATTGTAAGCTACATGGGCTGGATTCTAGAATACCTTACACACTTGAAATAGCAATTTTCTTGTTGCAATGTTTTGGTTTAGCTAAAATATGATAAAAATTTATAAAATTCGGGCGCGGAAGCAAATATTTATATGATTTTTTACAAAAATAAAGTCAGATTTTACCTATTTTTGAAATGGATATTTTTGTTAAAACATTCATAAACATGCTTTTGGACCTACACTATGGATAAAATATGATGAAAAATTATAGAATTCGGGCGCGGAGGCAAATATTTATATAATTTTTTACAAAAATAAAGTCAAATTTTACCTATTTTTGGTGAATACGTTGTATATTGTCAGCTTCATTGGCTGGATTGTAGAATACCTACCACACGTGAAATAGCAATTTTCTTGTTGCAATGTTTTCTTTTACCTAAATTATGATGAAAAATCATAAAATTTAAGCGCGGAAGCAAATATTTATATGATTTTTTACAAAAATAAAGTCAGATTTTACCTATTCTTGAAATGGATATTTTTGTTAAAACATTCATAAACATGCTTTTGGACCTATACTGTGGATAAAATATGGAGAAAAATTATAAAATTCGGGCGCGGAAGCAAATATTTATATGATTTTTTACAAAAAAAAAAGATTTTACCTATTTTTGATGAATACGTTGTATATTGTAAGCTACATGGGCTGTATTCTAGAATACCTAACACACTTGAAATAGCAATTTTCTTGTTGCAATGTGTTCTTTTAGCTAAAGTATGATGAAAAATCATAAAATTCGAGCGCGGAAGCAAATATTTATATTAATTTTTACAAAAATAAAGTCAGATATTACGTATTCTTGAAATGGATATTTTTGTTAAAACATTCATAAACATGCTTTTGGACCTATACTATGGATAAAATATGATAAAAAAATTTAAATTCGGGCGCGGAAGCCAATATTTATATGATTTTTTACAAAAATAAAGTCAGATTTTACCTATTTTTGAAATGGATTTTTTTTGTTATAACATTCATAAACATGCTTTTGGACCTATACTGTGGATAAAATATGATGAAAAATTATAAATTTTGGTCGCGGAAGCAAATATTTATATGATTTTTTTACAAAAAAAAAGTCAGATTTTACCTATTTTTGATGAATACGTTGTATATTGTAAGCTACATGGGCTGGATTCTAGAATACCTAACATGCTAGAAATAGCAATTTTCTTGTTGCAATGTGTTCTTTTAGCTAAAATATGATGAAAAATCATAAAATTCGGGCAACGAAGCAAATATTTATATGATTTTTTACTAAAATAAAGTCAGATTTTACCTATTCTTGAAATGGATATTTTTGTTATAACATTCATAAACATGCTTTTGGACCTATACCGTGGATAAAATATGATGAAAAATTATAAAATTCGGGCGCGGAAGCAAATATTTATATGATTTTTTACAAAAATAAAGTCAGATTTTACCTATTTTTGAAATGGATATTTTTGTTTAAATATTCATAAACATGCTTTTGGACCTACACTATGGATAATATATGATGAAAAATTATAGAATTCGGGCGCGGAGGCAAATATTTATATAATTTTTTACAAAAATAAAGTCAAATTTTACCTATTTTTATGAATACGTTGTATATTGTCAGCTTCATTGGCTGGATTCTAGAATACCTACCACACGTGAAATAGCAATTTTCTTGTTGCAATGTTTTCTTTTACCTAAATTATGATGAAAAATCATAAAATTTGGGCGCGGAAGCAAATATTTATATGATTTTTTACAAAAATAAAGTCAGATTTTACATATTCTTGAAATGGATATTTTTGTTAAAACATTCATAAACATGCTTTTGGAAATATACTGTGGATAAAATACGGTGAAAAATTATAAAATTCGGGCGCGGAAGCAAAAATTTATATGATTTTTTACAAAAAAAAGTCAGATTTTACCTATTTTTGATGAATACGTTGTATATTGTAAGCTACATGGGCTGTATTCTAGAATACCTAACACACTTGAAATAGCAATTTTCTTGTTGCAATGTGTTCTTTTCGCTAAAGTATGATGAAAAATCATAAAATTCGAGCGCGGAAGCAAATATTTATATTATTTTTTACAAAAATAAAGTCAGATTTTACGTATTCTTGAAATGGATATTTTTGTTAAAACATTCATAAACATGCATTTGGACCTATACTATGGATAAAATATGATGAAAAATTATAAAATTCGGGCGCGAAAGCAAATATTTATATGATTTTTTAAAACAAATAAAGTCAGATTTTCCTATTTTTGAAATGGATATTTTTGTTATAACATTCATAAACATGCTTTTGGACCTATACTGTGGATAAAATATGATGAAAAATTATAAATTTTGGGCGCGGAAGCAAATATTTGTATGATTTTTTTACAAAAAAAAAGTCAGATTTTACCTATTTTTGATGAATACGTTGTATATTGTAAGCTACATGGGCTGGATTCTAGAATACCTAACACACTTGAAATAGCAATTTTCTTGTTGCAATGTTTTCTTTTAGCTAAATTATGATGAAAAATTATAAACTTCGATCGCAGAAGCAAATATTTATATGATTTTTTACAAAAATAAAGTCAGATTTTACCTATTTTTGATATAGATATTTTTGCTAAAACATTCATAAACATGCTTTTGGACTTATACTATGGATAAAATATGATGAAAAATTATAAAATTCGGGCGCGGAAGCAAATATTTATATGAATTTTTACAAAAAAAAGGCAGATTTTACCTATTTTTGATGAATACGTTGTATATTGTAAGCTACATGGGCTGGATTCTAGAATACCTAACACACTTGAAATAGCAATTTTCTTGTTGCAATGTATTCTTTTAACTAAAATATGATAAAAAATCATAAAATTCGGGCGCGGAAGCAAATATTTATATGATTTTTTACAAAAATAAAGTCAGATTTTACCTATTCTTGAAATGGATATTTTTGTTAAAACATTCATAAACATGCTTTTGGACCTATTCTATGGATAAAATATGATGAAAAATTATAAAATTCGGGCGCGGAAGCAAATATTTATATAATTTTTTACAAAAATAAAGTCAGATTTTACCTATTTTTGATTAATACGTTGTATATTGTAAGCTACTTGGGCTGAATTCTAGAATACCTAACACACTTGAAATAGCAATTTTCTTGTTGCACTGTTTTTCTTTTAGCTAAAATATGATAAAAAATCATAAAATTCGGGCGCGGAAGCAAATATTTATATGATTTTTTACAAAAATAATGTCAGATTTTTCCTATTCTTGAAATGGATATATTTGTTAAAACATTCATAAACATGCTTTTGGACCTATACTGCGGATAAAATATGATGAAAAATTATAAATTTCGGGCGCGGAAGCAAATATTTATATGATTTTTTACAATAATAAAGTCAGATTTTACATATTTTTGAAATGAATATTTTTGTTAAAACGTTCATAAACATGCTTTTTGATCTATACTATGGATAAAATATGATGAAAAATGATAAAATTCGAGCGCGGAAGCAAATAGTTATATGATTTTTTACAAAAAAAAGTCAGATTTTACCTATTTTTGATGAATACGTTGTATATTGTAAGCTACATGGGCTGGATTCTAGAATACCTAACACACTTGAAATAGCAATTTTCTCTTTGTAATGTTTTCTTTTAGCTAAAATATGATGAAAAATCATAAAATTCGGGCGCGGAAGCAAATATTTATATGATTCTTTCAAAAATAAAGTCAGATTTTACCTATTTTTGAAATGGATATTGTTGATAAAATATTCATAAACATGCTTTTGGACCTATACTATGGATAAAATATGGTGAAAAATTATAAAATTCGGACGCGGAAGCAAATATTTATATAATTTTTTACAAAAATTAAGTCAGATTTTACCTATTTTTGATGTATACGTTGTATATTGTAAGCTTCATTTGCTGGATTCTAGAATACCTACCTCACTTGAAATAGCTATTTTCTTGTTGCAATGTTTTCTTTTACCTAAATTATGATAAAAAATCATAAAGTTCGGCCGCGAAAGCAAATATTTATATAATTTTTTACAAAAATAAAATCAGAATTTACCTATTCTTGAAATGGATATTTTTGTTAAAACATTCATAAACATGCTTTTGGACCTATACTGTGGATAAAATATGATAAAAAATTATAAAATTCGGGCGCGGAAGCAAATATTTATATGATTTTTTACAAAAATAAAGTCAGATTTTACCTATTTTTGATGAATACGTTGTATATTGTAAACTTCATTGGCTGGATTCTAGAATACCTACCCACACTTCAAATAGCAATTTTCTTGTTGCAAAGTTTTCTTTTACCTAAATTATGATGAAAAATCATAAAATTTGGGCGCGAAGCAAATATTTTATGATTGTTTACAAAAATAAAGTCAGATATTACCTATTCTTGAAAAGGATATTTTTATTAAAACATTCATAAACATGCTTTTAGACCTATACTGTGGATAAAATATGATGATAAATTATAAAATTCGGGCGCGAAAGCAAATATTTATATGATTTTTTACAAAATATGATGATGATATGATTTTAGCTAAAATATGATGAAAAATCATAAAATTCGGGCGCGGAAGCAAATATTTATATGATTTTTTTACAAAAATAAAGTCAGATTTTACCTGTTTTTGAATAATTATTTTTGTTAAAACATTCATAAACATGCTTTTGGACCTATACTGTGGATAAAATATGATGAAAATTTATAAAATTCGGGCGCGGAAGCAAATATTTATATGATTTTTTACAAAAAAAATCAGTGTTTACCTATTTTTGATGAATACGTTGTATATTGTAAGCTACATGGGCTGGATTCTAGAATACTTAACACACTTGAAATAGCAATTTTCTTGTTGCAATGTTTTCTTTTAGCTAAAATATGATGAAAAATCATAAAATTAGGGCGCGGAAGCAAGTATTTATATGATTTTTTACAAAAATAAAGACCGATTTTACTTATTTTTAAAAAGGTCATTTTTGTTAAAACATTCATAAACATGCTTTTGGACCTATACTGTGGATAAAATATGATGAAAAATTATAAAATTCGGGCGCGGAAGCAAATATTTATATGATTTTTTACAAAAAAAGGCAGATTTTACCTATTTTTGATGAATACGTTGTATATTGTAAGCTCATTGGCTGGTTTCTAGAATACCTACCACACTTTAAATAGCAATTTTCTTGTTGCAATTTTTTCTTTTACCTAAATTATGATGAAAAATCATAAAATTCGGGCGCGAAAGCAAATATTTATATGATTTTTTACAAAAATAAAGTCAGATTTTAACTATTCTTGAAATGGATATTTTTGTTAAAACATTCATAAACATGCTTTTTGGACCTTTACTGTGGATTAAATATGATGAAAAATTATAAAATTTAGGCGCGGAAGCAGATATTTATATGATTTTTTACAAAAAAAAGTCAAATTTTACCTATTTTTGAAATGGATATTTTTGTTAAAACTTTCAAAACATGCTTTTGGACCTATACTATGGATAAAATATGATGAAAAATTATAAATTTCGGGCGCGGAAGCAAATATTTATATAATTTTTTACAAAAATAAAGTCAGATTTTACCTATTTTTGATGAATACGTTGTATATTGTAAGCTACATGGGCTGTATTCTAGAATACCTAACACACTTGAAATAGCAATTTTCTTGTTGCAATGTGTTCTTTTCGCTAAAGTATGATGAAAAATCATAAAATTCGAGCGCGGAAGCAAATATTTATATTATTTTTTACAAAAATAAAGTCAGATTTTACGTATTCTTGAAATGGATATTTTTGTTAAAACATTCATAAACATGCATTTGGACCTATACTATGGATAAAATATGATGAAAAAATTATAAAATTCGGGCGCGAAAGCAAATATTTATATGATTTTTTAAAAAAAATAAAGTCAGATTTTCCTATTTTTGAAATGGATATTTTTGTTATAACATTCATAAACATGCTTTTGGACCTATACTGTGGATAAAATATGATGAAAAATTATAAATTTTGGGCGCGGAAGCAAATATTTGTATGATTTTTTTACAAAAAAAAAAGTCAGATTTTACCTATTTTTGATGAATACGTTGTATATTGTAAGCTACATGGGCTGGATTCTAGAATACCTAACACACTTGAAATAGCAATTTTCTTGTTGCAATGTTTTCTTTTAGCTAAATTATGATGAAAAATCATAAACTTCGATCGCAGAAGCAAATATTTATATGATTTTTTACAAAAATAAAGTCAGATTTTACCTATTTTTGATATAGATATTTTTGCTAAAACATTCATAAACATGCTTTTGGACTTATACTATGGATAAAATATGATGAAAAATTATAAAATTCGGGCGCGGAAGCAAATATTTATATGAATTTTTACAAAAAAAAAGGCAGATTTTACCTATTTTTGATGAATACGTTGTATATTGTAAGCTACATGGGCTGGATTCTAGAATACCTAACACACTTGAAATAGCAATTTTCTTGTTGCAATGTATTCTTTTAACTAAAATATGATAAAAAATCATAAAATTCGGGCGCGGAAGCAAATATTTATATGATTTTTTACAAAAATAAAGTCAGATTTTACCTATTCTTGAAATGGATATTTTTGTTAAAACATTCATAAACATGCTTTTGGACCTATTCTATGGATAAAATATGATGAAAAATATAAAAATTCGGGCGCGGAAGCAAATATTTATATAATTTTTTACAAAAATAAAGTCAGATTTTACCTATTTTTGATTAATACGTTGTATATTGTAAGCTACTTGGGCTGAATTCTAGACATACCTAACACACTTGAAATAGCAATTTTCTTGTTGCAATGTTTTCTTTTAGCTAAAATATGATAAAAAATCATAAAATTCGGGCGCGGAAGCAAATATTTATATGATTTTTTACAAAAATAATGTCAGATTTTTCCTATTCTTGAAATGGATATATTTGTTAAAACATTCATAAACATGCTTTTGGACCTATACTGCGGATAAAATATGATGAAAAATTATAAATTTCGGGCGCGGAAGCAAATATTTATATGATTTTTTACAATAATAAAGTCAGATTTTACATATTTTTGAAATGAATATTTTTGTTAAAACGTTCATAAACATGCTTTTTGATCTATACTATGGATAAAATATGATGAAAAATGATAAAATTCGAGCGCGGAAGCAAATAGTTATATGATTTTTTACAAAAAAAAGTCAGATTTTACCTATTTTTGATGAATACGTTGTATATTGTAAGCTACATGGGCTGGATTCTAGAATACCTAACACACTTGAAATAGCAATTTTCTCTTTGTAATGTTTTCTTTTAGCTAAAATATGATGAAAAATCATAAAATTCGGGCGCGGAAGCAAATATTTATATGATTCTTTCAAAAATAAAGTCACATTTTACCTATTTTTGAAATGGATATTTTTGATAAAATATTCATAAACATGCTTTTGGACCTATACTATGGATAAAATATGGTGAAAAATTATAAAATTCGGACGCGGAAGCAAATATTTATATAATTTTTTACAAAAATTAAGTCAGATTTTACCTATTTTTGATGTATACGTTGTATATTGTAAGCTTCATTTGCTGGATTCTAGAATACCTACCTCACTTGAAATAGCTATTTTCTTGTTGCAATGTTTTCTTTTACCTAAATTATGATAAAAAATCATAAAGTTCGGCCGCGAAAGCAAATAATTTATATAATTTTTTTACAAAAATAAAATCAGAATTTACCTATTCTTGAAATGGATATTTTTGTTAAAACATTCATAAACATGCTTTTGGACCTATACTGTGGATAAAATATGATAAAAAATTATAAAATTCGGGCGCGGAAGCAAATATTTATATAATTTTTTACAAAAAAAAGTCAGATTTTACCTATTTTTGATGATTACGTTGTATATTGTAAGCTACATGGGCTGGATTCTAGAATACCTACCACACTTGAAATAGCAATTTTCTTCTTGCAATGTTTTCTTTTACCTAAATTATGATGAAAAATTATAAAATTTGGGCGCGGAAGCAAATATTTATATGATTTTTTACAAAAATAAAGTCAGATTTTACCTATTTTTGATGAATACGTTGTATATTGTAAACTTCATTGGCTGGATTCTAGAATACCTACCACACTTCAAATAGCAATTTTCTTGTTGCAAAGTTTTCTTTTACCTAAATTATGATGAAAAATCATAAAATTTGGGCGCGGAAGCAAATATTTTATGATTGTTTACAAAAATAAAGTCAGATATTACCTATTCTTGAAAAGGATATTTTTATTAAAACATTCATAAACATGCTTTTAGACCTATACTGTGGATAAAATATGATGATAAATTATAAAATTCGGGCGCGAAAGCAAATATTTATATGATTTTTTACAAAATATGATGATGATATGATTTTAGCTAAAATATGATGAAAAATCATAAAATTCGGGCGCGGAAGCAAATATTTATATGATTTTTTACAAAAATAAAGTCAGATTTTACCTGTTTTTGAAATAATTATTTTTGTTAAAACATTCATAAACATGCTTTTGGACTTATACTGTGGATAAAATATGATGAAAATTTATAAAATTCGGGCGCGGAAGCAAATATTTATATGATTTTTTACAAAAAAAATCAGTGTTTACCTATTTTTGATGAATACGTTGTATATTGTAAGCTACATGGGCTGGATTCTAGAATACCTAACACACTTGAAATAGCAATTTTCTTGTTGCAATGTTTTCTTTTAGCTAAAATATGATGAAAAAACATAAAATTAGGGCGCGGAAGCAAGTATTTATATGATTTTTTACAAAAATAAAGACCGATTTTACTTATTTTTAAAAAGGTCATTTTTGTTAAAACATTCATAAACATGCTTTTGGACCTATACTGTGGATAAAATATGATGAAAAATTATAAAATTCGGGCGCGGAAGCAAATATTTATATGATTTTTTACAAAAAAAGGCAGATTTTACCTATTTTTGATGAATACGTTGTATATTGTAAGCTCATTGGCTGGTTTCTAGAATACCTACCACACTTTAAATAGCAATTTTCTTGTTGCAATTTTTTCTTTTACCTAAATTATGATGAAAAATCATAAAATTCGGGCGCGAAAGCAAATATTTATATGATTTTTTACAAAAATAAAGTCAGATTTTAACTATTCTTGAAATGGATATTTTTGTTAAAACATTCATAAACATGCTTTTGGACCTATACTGTGGATTAAATATGATGAAAAATTATAAAATTTAGGCGCGGAAGCAGATATTTATATGATTTTTTACAAAAAAAAGTCAAATTTTACCTATTTTTGAAATGGATATTTTTGTTAAAACTTTCAAAACATGCTTTTGGACCTATACTATGGATAAAATATGATGAAAAATTATAAATTTCGGGCGCGGAAGCAAATATTTATATAATTTTTTACAAAAATAAAGTCAGATTTTACCTATTTTTGATGAATACGTTGTATAGTGTAAGCTTCATTTGCTGGATTCTAGAATACCCACCTCAATTGAAATAGCTATTTTCTTGTTGCAGTGTTTTCTTTTACCTAAATTATGATGAAAAATCATAAAATTCGGGCGCGGAAGCAAATATTTATATGATTTTTTACAAAAATAAAGTCAATTTTTACCTATTTTTGATGAATACGTTGTATATTGTCAGCTTCATTGGCTGGATTCTAGAATACCTACCACACTTGAAATAGCAATTTTCTTGTTGCAATGTTTTCTTTTAGCTAGAATATGATGAAAAATCATAAAATTCGATCGCGGAAGCAAATATTTATATGATTTTTTACAAAAATAAAGTCAGATTTTACCTATTCTTGAAATGGATATTTTTGTTAAAACATTCATAAACATGCTTTTGGACACTCTGAGATAGCGCGT
>JAQOWZ010000472.1:0-37940 GCA_035578165.1 Stenolophus ochropezus
ACGCGCTATCTCAGAGTTGTACGCCACATGGGCTGAATTCTAGAATACCTAACACACTTGAAATAGCAATTTTCTTGTTGCAATGTTTTCTGTTAGCTAAAATATGATGAAAAATCATAAAATTCGGGCGCGGAAGCAAATATTTATATGATTTTTTACAAAAATAAAGTCAGATATTACTTATTTTTGAAATGGATTTTTTTGTTAAAACATTCATAAACATGCTTTTGAACCTACACTATGGATAAAATATGATGAACAATTATAAAATTCGGGAGCGGAAGCAAATATTTATGTAATTTTTTACAAAAATAAAGTCAGATTTTACTTATTTTTGATGAATACGTTGTATATTGTAAGCTTCATTGGCTGGATTCTAGAATACCTACCACACTTGAAATAGCAATTTTCTTGTTGCTTAAAATAGCAATTTTCTAGTTGCAATGTTTTCTTTTACCTAAATTATGATAAAAAAATATTTATATGATTTTTTACAAAAATAAAATAAGATTTTACCTATTTTTGAAATGGATATTTTTGTTAAAACATTCATAAACATGCTTTTGGACCTATACCTATGGATAAAATATGATGAAAAATTATAAAATTCGGGCGCGGAAGCAAATATTTATATAATTTATTACAAAAATAAAGTCAGATTTTACCTATTTTTGGTGAATACGTTGTATATTGTAAGCTTCATTGGCTGGATTCTAGAATACCTACCACACTTGAAATAGCAATTTTCTTGTTGCAATGTTTTCTTTTACCTAAATTATGATGAAAAATCATAAAATTCGGCCGCGGAAGCAAATATTTATATGATTTTTTACATAATAAAGTCAGATTTTAACTAGTCTTGAAAAGGATATTTTTGTTAAAACATTCATAAACATGCTTTTGGACCTATAATGTGGATAAAATATCATGAAAAATTATAAAATTCGGGCGCGTAAGCAAATATTTATATAATTTTTTACAAAAATAAAGTCAGATTTTACCTATTTTTGATGAATACGTTGTATAGTGTAAGCTACATGGGCTTGATTCTAGAATACCTAACACACTTGAAATAGCAATTTTCTTAGTGCAATGTTTTCTTTTACCTAAATTATGATGAAAAATCATAAAATTCGGGCGCGGAAGCAAATATTTATATAATTTTTTACAAAAATAAAGTCAGATTTTACCTATTTTTGAGGAATACGTTGTATATTGTAAGCTTCATTGGCTGGATTCTAGAATACCTACCACACTTGAAATAGCAATTTTCTTGTTGCAATGTTTTCTTTTACCTAAATTATGATGAAAAATCATAAAATTCGGGCGCGAAAGCAAATATTTATATGATTTTTTACAAAAATTAAGTCAGATTTTACCTATTCTTGAAAAGGATATTTTTGTTAAAACATTCATAAACATGCATTTGGACCTATATTGTGGATAATATATGATGAAAAATTATAAAATTCGGGCTCGGAATCAAATATTTATATAATTTTTTACAAAAATAAAGTCAGATTTTACATATTTTTGATGAATACGTTGTATATTGTAAGCTTCATTGGCTGGATTCTAGAATACCTACCACACTTGAAATAGCAATTTTCTTGTTGCAATGTTTTCTTTTACCTAAATTATACGCGCTATCTCAGAGTTTCGGGCGCGTAAGCAAATATTTATATCATTTTTTACAAAAATAAAGTCAGATTTTACCTATTCTTGAAATGGATATTTTTGTTAAAACAATTATAAACATGCTTTTAACCCTATACTGTGGATAAACTATGATGAAAAATTATAAAATTCGGGCTTAGAAGCAAATATTTATATGATTTTTTTACAAGAAAAAGTCAGATTTTACCTATTTTTGATGAATACGTTCTATATTGTAAGATACATGGGCTGGATTCTAGAATACCTTACACACTTGAAGTAGCAATTTTTTTGTTGCAATGTTTTCTTTTAGCTAAAATATGATAAAAAATCATTAAATACGGGCGCGGAAGCAAATATTTATATGATTTTTTACAAAAATAATGTCAGATTTTACCTATTCTTGAAATGGATATTTTTGTTAAAACATTCATAAACATGCTTTTGGACCTATACTGTGGATAAAATATGATGAAAAATTATAAAATTCGGTGGCGGAAGCAATTAATTATATGATTTTTTCCAATAAAAAAGTCATATTTTACCAATTTTTGATGAATACGTTGTATATTGTACGCTACATGGGCTGGATTCTAGAATACCTAACACACTTGAAATAGCAATTTTCTTGTTGCAATGTTTTCTTTTAGCTAAAATATGATAAAAAATCATAAAATTCGAGCGCGGAAGCAAATATTTATATAAATTTTTACAAAAATAAAGTCAGATTTTTACCTTTATTTGAAATAGATATTTTTGTTAAAACATTCATAAACATGCTTTTGGACCTATACTATGATAAGATATGATAAAAAATTATAAAATTCGGGCGCGGAAGCAAATATTTATATAATTTTTTACAAAAATAAAGTCAGATTTTACATATTTTTGATGAATACGTTGTATACTGTAAGCTTCATTGGCTGGATTCTAGAATACCTACCGCACTTAGCAATTTTCTAGTTGCAATGTTTTCTTTTACCTAAATTATGATAAAAAAATATTTATATGATTTTTTACAAAAATAATGTCAGATTTTACCTATTTTTGAAATGGATATTTTTGTTAAAACATTCATAAACATGCTTTTGGACCTATACTATGGATAAATTATGATGAAAAAATTATAAAATTCGGGCGCGGAAGCAAATATTTATATAATTTTTTACAAAAATAAGTCAGATTTTACCTATTTTTGATGAATACGTTGTATATTTTAAGCTACATGGGCTTGATTCTAGAATACCTAACACACTTCAAATAGCAATATTCTTGTTGCAATGTTTTCTTTTAGCTAAAATATGAAGAAAAATCATAAAATTCGGGAGCGGAAGCAAATATTTATATGATTTTTTACAAAAATAAAGTCAGATTTTACCTATATTTGAAATAGTAATTTTTGTTAAAACATTCATAAACATGCTTTTGGACCTATACTATGGATAAAATATGATGAAAAATTATAAAATTGGGGCGCGGAAGTAAATATTTATATAATTTTTTACAAAAATAAAGTCAGATTTTACATATTTTTGATGAATACGTTGTATATTGTAAGGTTCATTGGCTGGATTCTAGAATACCTACCACACTTGAAATAGCAATTTTCTTGTTGCAATGTTTTCTTTTACCTAAATTATGATGAAAAATCATAAAATTCGGGCGCCGAAGCAAATATTTATATCATTTTTTACAAAAAAAAGTCAGATTTTACCTATTTTTGATGAATACGTTATATATTGTAAGCTACATGGGCTGGATTCTAGAATACCTAACACACCTGAAATAGCAATTTTTTTGTTGCAATATTTTCTTTTAGCTAAAATATGATGAAAATTCATAAAATTCGGGCGCGAAAGCAAATATTTATATGATTTTTTACAAAAATAAAGTCAAATTTTACCTATTCTTGAAATGGATATATTTGTTAAAACATTCATAAACATGCTTTTGGACCTATCATCATCAGTGGCACAACATTCCTATGTGGAACAAGGCCTCAAGTACCTGAAGTACTTGTTTCGTGACATGTTTTACTTGCAGTTTAGCGATGCAGGTTGTCAGCCTGCAGTCTCTGCAAGGCCAGCACACACCGAGCCGTTGTGCGGCAACCCATCCAAATGGACAGGGCGGGCTATGTTGCTTATCTACACGATCAGACAAGACACGCCACGACCACACAACCGTACTGGCTGACGCTTTTGGACCTATACCGTGGATAAAATGTGATAAAAAATTATAAAATACGGGCGCGAAAGCAATTATTTATATGATTTTATCCAAAAAAAAAGTCAGATTTTACCTAATTTTGATGAATACGTTGTATATTGTACGCCACATGGGCTGAATTCTAGAATACCTAACACACTTGAAATAGCAATTTTCTTGTTGCAAATGTTTTCTGTTAGCTAAAATATGATGAAAAATCATAAAATTCGGGCGCGGAAGCAAATATTTATATGATTTTTTACAAAAATAAAGTCAGATATTACCTATTTTTGAAATGGATTTTTTGTTAAAACATTCATAAACATGCTTTTGAACCTACACTATGGATAAAATATGATGAACAATTATAAAATTCGGGAGCGGAAGCAAATATTTATGTAATTTTTTACAAAAATAAAGTCAGATTTTACTTATTTTTGATGAATACGTTGTATATTGTAAGCTTCATTGGCTGGATTCTAGAATACCTACCACACTTGAAATAGCAATTTTCTTGTTGCAATGTTTTCTTTTACCTAAATTATGATGAAAAATCATAAAATTCGGGCGCCGAAGCAAATATTTATATGATTTTTTTTCAAAAATAAAGTCAAATTTTACCTATTCTTGAAATGGATATTTTTATTAAAACATTGATAAACATGCTTTTGGACCTATACTGTGGATAAAATATGATAAAAAAATTATAAAATTCGGGCGCGGAAGCAATTATTTATATGATTTTTTCCAAAAAATAAGTCAGATTTTACCTATTTTTGATGAATACGTTGTATATTGTACGCCACATGGTCTGCATTCTAGAATACCTAATACACTTGAAATAGCAATTTTCATGTTGCAATGTTTTCTGTTAGCTAAAATATGATGAAAAATCATTAAATTCGGGCGCGGAAGCAAATATTTATATGATTTTTTTACAAAAATAAAGTCAGATTTTACCTATATTTGAAATAGATATTTTTGTTAAAACATTCATAACATGCTTTTGGACCTATACTATGGATAAAATTTGATGAAAAAATTATAAAATTCGGGCGCGGAAGTAAATATTTATATAATTTTTTTACAAAAATAAAGTCAGATTTTACATATTTTTGATGAATACGTTGTATATTGTAAGCTTCATTGGCTGGATTCTAGAATACCTACCACAATTGAAATAGCAATTTTCTTGTTGCAATGTTCTCTTTTACCTAAATTATGATGAAAAATCACAAAATTCGGGCGCGGAAGCAAATATTTATATAATTTTTTACAAAAATAAAGTCAGATTTTACCTATTCTTGAAATGGATATTTTTGTTAAAACATTCATAAACATGCTTTTGGACCTATACTGTGAATAAAATATGGTGAAAAATTATAAAATTCGGGCGCGGAAGCAATTATTTATATGATCTTTTCCAAAAAAAGTCAGATTTTACCTATTTTTGATGAATACGTTGTATATTGTACGCTACATGGGCTGTATTCTAGAATACCTACCACACTTGAAATAGCAATTTTCTTGTTGCAATGTTTTCTTTTACCTAATTTATGATGAAAAATCATAAAATTCGGCCGCGGAAGCAAATATTTATATGATTTTTTACAAAAATAAAGTCAGATTTTAACTAGTCTTGAAAAGGATATTTTTGTTAAAACATTCATAAACATGCTTTTGGACCTATAATGTGGATAAAATATCATGAAAAATTATAAAATTCGGGCGCGTAAGCAAATATTAATATAATTTTTTACAAAAATAAAGTCAGATTTTACCTATTTTTGATGAATACGTTGTATAGTGTAAGCTACATGGGCTTGATTCTAGAATACCTAACACACTTGAAATAGCAATTTTCTTATTGCAATGTTTTCTTTTTACCTAAATTATGATGAAAAATCATAAAATTCGGGCGCGGAAGCAAATATTTATATAATTTTTTACAAAAATAAAGTCAGATTTTACCTATTTTTGATGAATACGTTGTATATTGTAAGCTTCATTGGCTGGATTCTAGAATACCTACCACACTTGAAATAGCAATTTTCTTGTTGCAATGTTTTCTTTTACCTAAATTATGATGAAAAATCATAAAATTCGGGCGCGAAAGCAAATATTTATATGATTTTTTACAAAAATTAAGTCAGATTTTACCTATCCTTGAAAAGGATATTTTTGTTAAAACATTCATAAACATGCATTTGGACCTATATTGTGGATAATATATGATAAAAAATTATAAAATTCGGGCTCGGAATCAAATATTTATATAATTTTTTACAAAAATAAAGTCAGATTTTACATATTTTTGATGAATACGTTGTATATTGTAAGCTATATTGGCTGGATTCTATAATACCTACCACACTTGAAAAAGCAATTTTCTTGTTGCAATGTTTTCTTTTACCTAAATTATGATGAAAAATCATAAAATTCGGGCGCGGAAGCAAATATTTATATGATTTTTTACAAAAATAATGTCAGATTTTACCTATTCTTGAAATGGATATTTTTGTTAAAACATTCATAAACATGCTTTGGGACCTATACTATGGATAAAAATATGATGAAAAATTATATAAATTCGGGCGCGGAATCAAATATTTATATAATTTTTTACAAAAATAAAGTCAGATTTTACCTATTTCTGATGAATACGTTGTATATTGTAAGCTACATGGGCTTGATTCTAGAATACCTAACACACTTGAAATAGCAATTTTCTTGTTGCAATGTTTTCTTTTAGCTAAAATATGATGAAAAATCATAAAATTCGGGCGCGAATGCAAATATTTATATGATTTTTTACAAAAATAAAGTCAGATTTTAACTATTTTTGCAATGGATATTTTTGTTAAAAACATTCATAAACATGCTTTTGGTCCTATACTATGGATAAAATATGATGAAAAATTATAAAATGCGGGCGCGGAAGCAAATATTTATATAATTTTTTACAAATATATAGTCAGATTTTAACTATTTTTGATGAATACGTTGTATATTGTAAGCTACATGGGCTTGATTCTAGAATACCTAACACACTTGAAATAGCAATTTTCTTGTTGCAATGTTTTCTTTTAGCTAAAATATGATGAAAAATTATAAAAATTCGGGCGCGGAAGCAAATATTTATATGATTTTTTACAAAAAAAAGTCAGATTTTACCTAATTTTGATGAATACGTTGTACATTGTACGCTACATGGGCTGGATTCTGGAATACCTAACACAATTGAAATAGCAATTTTTTTGTTGCAATGTTTTCTTATAGCTAAAATATGATGAAAAATCATAAAATTCGGGCTCGAAAGCAAATATTTATATGATTTTTTACAAAAATAAAGTCAGATTTTACCTATTTTTGAAATGGATATTTTTGTTAAAACATTCATAAACATGCTTTTAGATCTATACTATGGATAAAATATGATGAAAAATTATAAAATTCGGGCGCGGAAGCAAATATTTATATAATTTTTTACAAAAATAAAGTCAGATTTTACTTATTTTTGATGAATACGTTTTATGTTGTTTTATGTTGTTCATTGGCTGGATTCTAGAATACCTACCACACTTGAAATAGCAATTTTTTTGTTGCAATGTTTTCTTTTAACCTAAATTATGATGAAAAATCATAAAATTCGGGCGCGGAAGCAAATATTTATATGATTTTTTACAAAAATTAAGTCAGATGTAAGAATTGGTGTTAAGCGACTGGAGGGATGATGGAGTGAAGAAATAAGCAGGATTGCAGTCAACTGATGAATTTTATTAGTCTAAGGCCAACGTTTCGCTACCAATTGTAGCATCATCAGGCCAAACTGGGAAAACACATGTTTTAACAATATTATGTGGTTTTGTTTAAATACAAATACTTACAGACTATTTTAAAATATTGTGATCATATACAGAAAATCAATCAAGTAGATATCGTCATACATTAAAAAATAAATAAATAAATAATTAAAACACATCATGTAATACAAAATAATTTGTTGTAAAATGGCGATTGTTAACAATATTTTTTCTTAACAGACGCGCTATCTCAGAGTTCTTGTTTAAATAATTTACAAATGTTACTGTAGATGGAGCTTAAATTTTGGATGTCGGTCCTGAAATTTATGTTGTTATTGTCATTTTGTATGTGTAGCATTTCTAGTATCAGTCGTTTGTGTAAAATAGGTTCTTTGTCTAAATTATTTACTCCGTCGAAGTCGAAAGTGTGTCCAGTTTGTATACAGTGTTGTGTGGGGGCACAAGTTCCGTTATTGTTAGTTTTGTTTGAATTTCTTTTGTGTTCAGTCATTCGTGTTTTTAAATATCTTTTACTTTGTCCTGTGTAAGTCTTGGTACAGTTTAGGCAAGGAATTTTATAAATCGTATTAGTATGTAGCATTGTATCTATTTTTTCTTTTAATGTACTAAAAAGTTGTTTTATGTTTTTAACAGGTTTTAAAGTTATGTTGATGTCTAAATTTTGTTCAAGCATACGTTTTAAATTTCCCGCTAATCCATCTATGTTCGGAATAGAGACATACTTTTTTCGTTCAAGGCCATTGTTTGTTTGATTGTCATTAACATTTTGTTGGTTATGTTCTTTGTTTAGTTGTTGATAATTATATAGAATTTTATTTATTGTTTTTTGTGGATAACTATTGTCAATTAGAATTTGTTTTACTTTTAATAGTGTTTCTTTTCTGTACTCAGGGGATGATAGATGTATGGCTCTTGTTTTTAAGTTATGTCCTACGTTAATAATTTGTGTTTTTGGATGACTAGAATTATAATTTATGTATCGTGTAGTAGACGTAGGTTTTCTGTACCACTTATATTTGATGGATCCATCGTTTTGACGACATATGGTTGTATCGAGAAAAGCTATTTCACCATTCTTTTCTACTTCTATTGTGAATTGCAGATGTTGGTTGTAATTATTGAAGATGTCGAGGGTAATTTCTTTTGCATCAATAGGAATAGCTTACAAGAATATCATCTACGTATTTGAACAAGAACGGTATTTCAAAAGGTAGCTGTGGTATAATGAAATCAAGTAGGGCATCCATGACGAGACAAGCGGCAATGGGGGACAGACAAGAACCCATGGCAAAACCGAACTGTTGTTGGTAGAATTTTCCTTGGAAGGCAAAGTATCCTTGTTGATAGCAGAAAGTGACCATTTCCAAAAATTCGGTTTTTGGTATAGATGTTTTTAATTTTATTATGTCCCATTTAAGTTCTATTGCTTGTAACGTGAGATCAAGGGGAATATTTGTAAATAATGATTTGACATCTAGACTACTTAGGATATACTCATTATCTATGTGGACTGTTTTTATACGATTTATGAATTCAAATGAATCTTTAATGTAGTAATCATCATTTTCTAAGTTTTTAAGTGTTGTAGCTATGTATTTCGACATGTTAGTTGTTGGAGATTGTATGGCTGATACTATAGGACGAAGTGGCATATTTGGTTTGTGTAATTTAATTAGACCGTAAATTCTTGGAGCAATGCTATTGTCAGAAATAAGTTGTTTTTTTGTTGATGTGTCAATGTACTTGTTAACAATTAGTTTGTTCACTAAATTTTTATTTTTAGTTTGAATTTTGTTTGTTGGGTCTGAGGGAATTTCTTTATAAATTGAAGTGTCGGAAAGTAATTCATTCATTTTTTCTGTGTATATAGTTTTAGGTATAGCAACTGTTTTATTTGTTTTGTCAGCTTGTATGATTAAAATGTCTTTGTTATTGTTTAAAAATTTTTTTGTTTTGTTAAATAAAATTGCTTCATTATCAGGTGGTTCATTTAGTTTTTGATGTGCAAAATTTGTTATAATATTGGCGGCTTGTGCTCTAACCTCATATTTTGATCTGGATCAGATGTATGGCAAATGGCGGATTCAATATCTGCTATTAGATGGAAAATGGGAATTTCTTGGAAGGTCAGTGAAACACAATGTTTAGGTCCTAATGCTAATAAATTCTGTATGTCACCTGGAATGTCTGTGTCTGTTAAATTTAAAAACCAGTTTTGTTTTTCTTTTTGGGACAAAGTAACTGTTTGATCTATTTTTAATCTTTCTAGTTTCTGTAATTGTGTGTTTCTGACCTTCAAATTCCAGTAGTTAAACTGTCTGTCAATTATGGCTGCTAGTTTATTCCAATGTATGAAGCTAATGTTATTTTTGATCTCTATGTAAGTATTATTATAATCTTTTTGCAGTTGAATTACTTTCCAACAATTTATTTTAATTTCTATTGACAGTATATGTTTTTTAAATCTGTTGAGCATATTGTTAACTTGGTTTTTATAAGGGTGGTTGCCAAGGAACAGGTTTTCAATACAACCTGTATTTTGTAAAATATGTGTAGGGATGACGCCTAGTTGTCTTGTTTTGATTAAAAAAACTTTGTTTTTTAATGCTGTAGCTATTTTTTTGTTAGCTGTAAGTAAGTGTTTTACTTTAAATTTTATGTTTTCACCATAGGTATTACCAAGGTCTTCCATGAAGGACATGATGTAAATGAAGATGGATGACGTGTTTCTCCCAAAAAGATGTAATGATGTAAGAATTGGTGTTAAGCGACTGGAGGGATGATGGAGTGAAGAAATAAGCAGGATTGCAGTCAACTGATGAATTTTATTAGTCTAAGGCCAACGTTTCGCTACCAATTGTAGCATCATCAGGGCAAACTGGGAAAACACATGTTTTAACAATATTATGTGGTTTTGTTTAAATACAAATACTTACAGACTATTTTAAAATATTGTGATCATATACAGAAAATCAATCAAGTAGATATCGTCATACATTAAAAAATAAATAAATAAATAATTAAAACACGTCATGTAATACAAAATAATTTGTTGTAAAATGGCGATTGTTAACAATATTTTTTCTTAACAGGGATTAACTCGATTTCTCTTGTTTAAATAATTTACAAATGTTACTGTAAGCTCCATCTACAGTAACATTTGTAAATTATTTAAACAAGAGAAATCGAGTTAATCCCTGTTAAGAAAAAATATTGTTAACAATCGCCATTTTACAACAAATTATTTTGTATTACATGACGTGTTTTAATTATTTATTTATTTATTTTTTAATGTATGACGATATCTACTTGATTGATTTTCTGTATATGATCACAATATTTTAAAATAGTCTGTAAGTATTTGTATTTAAACAAAACCACATAATATTGTTAAAACATGTGTTTTCCCAGTTTGCCCTGATGATGCTACAATTGGTAGCGAAACGTTGGCCTTAGACTAATAAAATTCATCAGTTGACTGCAATCCTGCTTATATCTTCACTCCATCATCCCTCCAGTCGCTTAACACCAATTCTTACATCATTACATCGTTTTGGGGAAACACGTCATCCATCTTCATTTACATCATGTCCTTCAGGGAAGACCTTGGTAATACCTATGGTGAAAACATAAAATTTAAAGTAAAACACTTACTTACAGCTAACAAAAAAATAGCTACATCATTAAATAACAAACTTTTTTTAATCAAAACAAGACAACTAGGCGTCATCCCTACACATATTTTACAAAATACAGGTTGTATTGAAAACCTGTTCCTTGGCAACCACCCTTATAAAAACCAAGTTAACAATATGCTCAACAGATTTAAAAACATATACTGTCAATAGAAATTAAAATAAATTGTTGGAAAGTAATTCAACTGCAAAAAGATTATAATAATACTTACATAGAGATCAAAAATACCATTAGCTTCATACATTGGAATAAACTAGCAGCCATAATTGACAGACAGTTTAACTACTGGAATTTGAAGGTCAGAAACACACAATTACAGAAACTAGAAAGATTAAAAATAGTCAAACAGTTACTTTGTCCCAAAAAGAAAAACAAAACTGGTTTTTAAATTTAACAGACACAGACATTCCAGGTGACATACAGAATTTATTAGCATTAGGACCTAAACATTGTGTTCCACTGACCTTCCAAGAAATTCCCATTTTCCATCTAATAGCAGATATTGAATCCGCCATTTGCCATACATCTGATCCAGATCAAAAAAATGAGGTTAGAGCACAAGCCGCCAATATTATAACAAATTTTGCACATCAAAAACTAAATGAACCACCTGATAATGAAGCAATTTTATTTAACAAAACAAAAAAATTTTTAAACAATAACAAAGACATTTTAATCATACAAGCTGACAAAACAAATAAAACAGTTGCTATACCTAAAACTATATACACAGAAAAAATGAATGAATTACTTTCCGACACTTCAATTTATAAAGAAATTCCCTCAGACCCAACAAACAAAATTCAAACTAAAAATAAAAATTTAGTGAACAAACTAATTGTTAACAAGTACATTGACACATCAACAAAAAAACAACTTATTTCTGACAATAGCATTGCTCCAAGAATTTACGGTCTAATTAAATTACACAAACCAAATATGCCACTTCGTCCTATAGTATCAGCCATACAATCTCCAACAACTAACATGTCGAAATACATAGCTACAACACTTAAAAACTTAGAAAATGATGATTACTACATTAAAGATTCATTTGAATTCATAAATCGTATAAAAACAGTCCACATAGATAATGAGTATATCCTAAGTAGTCTAGATGTCAAATCATTATTTACAAATATTCCCCTTGATCTCACGTTACAAGCAATAGAATTTAAATGGGACATAATAAAATTAAAAACATCTATACCAAAAACCGAATTTTTGGAAATGGTCACTTTCTGCTATCAACAAGGATACTTTGCCTTCCAAGGAAAATTCTACCAACAACAGTTCGGTTTTGCCATGGGTTCTTGTCTGTCCCCCATTGCCGCTTGTCTCGTCATGGATGCCCTATTTGATTTCATTATACCACAGCTACCTTTTGAAATACCGTTCTTGTTCAAATACGTAGATGATATTCTTGTAAGCTATTCCTATTGATGCAAAAGAAATTACCCTCGACATCTTCAATAATTACAACCAACATCTGCAATTCACAATAGAAGTAGAAAAGAATGGTGAAATAGCTTTTCTCGATACAACCATATGTCGTCAAAACGATGGATCCATCAAATATAAGTGGTACAGAAAACCTACGTCTACTACACGATACATAAATTATAATTCTAGTCATCCAAAAACACAAATTATTAACGTAGGACATAACTTAAAAACAAGAGCCATACATCTATCATCCCCTGAGTACAGAAAAGAAACACTATTAAAAGTAAAACAAATTCTAATTGACAATAGTTATCCACAAAAAACAATAAATAAAATTCTATATAATTATCAACAACTAAACAAAGAACATAACCAACAAAATATTAATGACAATCAAACAAACAATGGCCTTGAACGAAAAAAGTATGTCTCTATTCCGAACATAGATGGATTAGCGGGAAATTTAAAACGTATGCTTGAACAAAACTTAGACATCAACATAACTTTAAAACCTGTTAAAAACATAAAACAACTTTTTAGTACATTAAAAGAAAAAATAGATACAATGCTACATACTAATACGATTTATAAAATTCCTTGCCTAAACTGTACCAAGACTTACACAGGACAAAGTAAAAGATATTTAAAAACACGAATGACTGAACACAAAAGAAATTCAAACAAAACTAACAATAACGGAACTTGTGCCCTCACACAACACTGTATACAAACTGGACACACTTTCGACTTCGACGGAGTAAATAATTTAGACAAAGAACCTATTTTACACAAACGACTGATACTAGAAATGCTACACATACAAAATGACAATAACAACATAAATTTCA
Organism: Stenolophus ochropezus; assembly: GCA_035578165.1. Taxonomy (NCBI): domain Eukaryota; kingdom Metazoa; phylum Arthropoda; class Insecta; order Coleoptera; family Carabidae; genus Stenolophus; species Stenolophus ochropezus. The sequence goes on from JAQOWZ010000472.1 coordinate 13,679, forward strand.
GGACCGACATCCAAAATTTAAGCTCCATCTACAGTAACATTTGTAAATTATTTAAACAAGAGAAATCGAGTTAATCCCTGTTAAGAAAAAATATTGTTAACAATCGCCATTTTACAACAAATTTTTTTGTATTACATGACGTGTTTTAATTATTTATTTATTTATTTTTTAATGTATGACGATATCTACTTGATTGATTTTCTGTATATGATCACAATATTTTAAAATAGTCTGTAAGTATTTGTATTTAAACAAAACCACATAATATTGTTAAAACATGTGTTTTCCCAGTTTGCCCTGATGATGCTACAATTGGTAGCGAAACGTTGGCCTTAGACTAATAAAATTCATCAGTTGAATGCAATCCTGCTTATTTCTTCACTCCATCATCCCTCCAGTCGCTTAACACCAATTCTTACATCATTACATCGTTTTGGGAGAAACACGTCATCCATCTTCATTTACATCATGTCCTTCATGGAAGACCTTGGTAATACCTATGGTGAAAACATAAAATTTAAAGTAAAACACTTACTTACAGCTAACAAAAAAATAGCTACATCATTAAATAACAAACTTTTTTTAATCAAAACAAGACAACTAGGCGTCATCCCTACACATATTTTACAAAATACAGGTTGTATTGAAAACCTGTTCCTTGGCAACCACCCTTATAAAAACCAAGTTAACAATATGCTCAACAGATTTAAAAAACATATACTGTCAATAGAAATTAAAATAAATTGTTGGAAAGTAATTCAACTGCAAAAAGATTATAATAATACTTACATAGAGATCAAAAATACCATTAGCTTCATACATTGGAATAAACTAGCAGCCATAATTGACAGACAGTTTAACTACTGGAATTTGAAGGTCAGAAACACACAATTACAGAAACTAGAAAGATTAAAAATAGATCAAACAGTTACTTTGTCCCAAAAAGAAAAACAAAACTGGTTTTTAAATTTAACAGACACAGACATTCCAGGTGACATACAGAATTTATTAGCATTAGGACCTAAACATTGTGTTTCACTGACCTTCCAAGAAATTCCCATTTTCCATCTAATAGCAGATATTGAATCCGCCATTTGCCATACATCTGATCCAGATCAAAAAAATGAGGTTAGAGCACAAGCCGCCAATATTATAACAAATTTTGCACATCAAAAACTAAATGAACCACCTGATAATGAAGCAATTTTATTTAACAAAACAAAAAAATTTTTAAACAATAACAAAGACATTTTAATCATACAAGCTGACAAAACAAATAAAACAGTTGCTATACCTAAAACTATATACACAGAAAAAATGAATGAATTACTTTCCGACACTTCAATTTATAAAGAAATTCCCTCAGACCCAACAAACAAAATTCAAACTAAAAATAAAAATTTAGTGAACAAACTAATTGTTAACAAGTACATTGACACATCAACAAAAAAACAACTTATTTCTGACAATAGCATTGCTCCAAGAATTTACGGTCTAATTAAATTACACAAACCAAATATGCCACTTCGTCCTATAGTATCAGCCATACAATCTCCAACAACTAACATGTCGAAATACATAGCTACAACACTTAAAAACTTAGAAAATGATGATTACTACATTAAAGATTCATTTGAATTCATAAATCGTATAAAAACAGTCCACATAGATAATGAGTATATCCTAAGTAGTCTAGATGTCAAATCATTATTTACAAATATTCCCCTTGATCTCACGTTACAAGCAATAGAACTTAAATGGGACATAATAAAATTAAAAACATCTATACCAAAAACCGAATTTTTGGAAATGGTCACTTTCTGCTATCAACAAGGATACTTTGCCTTCCAAGGAAAATTCTACCAACAACAGTTCGGTTTTGCCATGGGTTCTTGTCTGTCCCCCATTGCCGCTTGTCTCGTCATGGATGCCCTACTTGATTTCATTATACCACAGCTACCTTTTGAAATACCGTTCTTGTTCAAATACGTAGATGATATTCTTGTAAGCTATTCCTATTGATGCAAAAGAAATTACCCTCGACATCTTCAATAATTACAACCAACATCTGCAATTCACAATAGAAGTAGAAAAGAATGGTGAAATAGCTTTTCTCGATACAACCATATGTCGTCAAAACGATGGATCCATCAAATATAAGTGGTACAGAAAACCTACGTCTACTACACGATACATAAATTATAATTCTAGTCATCCAAAAACACAAATTATTAACGTAGGACATAACTTAAAAACAAGAGCCATACATCTATCATCCCCTGAGTACAGAAAAGAAACACTATTAAAAGTAAAACAAATTCTAATTGACAATAGTTATCCACAAAAAACAATAAATAAAATTCTATATAATTATCAACAACTAAACAAAGAACATAACCAACAAAATGTTAATGACAATCAAACAAACAATGGCCTTGAACGAAAAAAGTATGTCTCTATTCCGAACATAGATGGATTAGCGGGAAATTTAAAACGTATGCTTGAACAAAATTTAGACATCAACATAACTTTAAAACCTGTTAAAAACATAAAACAACTTTTTAGTACATTAAAAGAAAAAATAGATACAATGCTACATACTAATACGATTTATAAAATTCCTTGCCTAAACTGTACCAAGACTTACACAGGACAAAGTAAAAGATATTTAAAAACACGAATGACTGAACACAAAAGAAATTCAAACAAAACTAACAATAACGGAACATGTGCCCCCACACAACACTGTATACAAACTGGACACACTTTCGACTTCGACGGAGTAAATAATTTAGACAAAGAACCTATTTTACACAAACGACTGATACTAGAAATGCTACACATACAAAATGACAATAACAACATAAATTTCAGGACCGACATCCAAAATTTAAGCTCCATCTACAGTAACATTTGTAAATTATTTAAACAAGAGAAATCGAGTTAATCCCTGTTAAGAAAAAATATTGTTAACAATCGCCATTTTACAACAAATTATTTTGTATTACATGACGTGTTTTAATTATTTATTTATTTATTTTTTAATGTATGACGATATCTACTTGATTGATTTTCTGTATATGATCACAATATTTTAAAATAGTCTGTAAGTATTTGTATTTAAACAAAACCACATAATATTGTTAAAACATGTGTTTTCCCAGTTTGCCCTGATGATGCTACAATTGGTAGCGAAACGTTGGCCTTAGACTAATAAAATTCATCAGTTGACTGCAATCCAGCTTATTTCTTCACTTCATTAAGTCAGATGTTACCTATTCTTGCAATGGATATTTTTGTTATAACATTCATAATCATGCTTTTGGACCTATACTGTGGATAAAATATGATGAAAAATTATAAAATTCGGGCGCGGAAGCAAATATTTATATAATTTTTTACAAAAATAAAGTCAGATTTTAACTATTTTTGATGAATACGTTCTATATTGTAAGCTAGATGAGCTTGATTGTAGAATACCTATCACACTTGAAATAGCAATTTTCTTGTTGCAATGTTTTCTTTTAGCTAAAATATGATGAAAAATCATAAAATTCGGGCGCGGAAGCAAATATTTATATGATTTTTTACAAAAATAAAGTCAGATTTTACCTATTTTTGAAATGGATATTTTTGTTAAAACATTCATAAACATGCTTTTGGTCCTATACTATGGATAAAATATGATGAAAAATTATAAAATTCGGGCGCGGAAGCAAATTTTTATATAATTTTTTACAAATATATAGTCAGATTTTAACTATTTTTGATGAATACGTTGTATATTGTAAGCTACATGGGCTTGATTCTAGAATACCTAACACACTTTAAATAGCAATTTTCTTGTTGCAATGTTTTCTTTTAGCTAAAATATGATGAAAAATTATAAAATTCGGGCGCGGAAGCAAATATTTATATGATTTTTTACAAAAAAAAGTCAGATTTTACCTAATTTTGATGAATACGTTGTATATTGTAAGCTACATGGGCTTGATTCTAGAATACCTAACACACTTGAAATAGCAATTTTTTTGTTGCAATGTTTTCTTATAGCTAAAATATGATGAAAAATCATAAAATTCGGGCTCGAAAGCAAATATTTATATGATTTTTTACAAAAATAAAGTCAGATTTTACCTATTTTTGAAATAGATATTTTTGTTAAAACATTCATAAACATGCTTTTAGACCTATACTGAAACGGTACCTACCTCCATCTACGTACGTATAATTAGCCAAAAATCGTCTAGTGGAAGGTTTAACTTACCCTACGTTGTGTTTATTTAAATAAGTAACCCTTCATCGTCGTAATACAGAGTAGCTGTTAAGAGTGGAGGAATCTGGACAGGTATTTGATAAAATAAAAGAATGATATTCACTCCAAAAGACAGATCTATATCTATCTTGTGCATTTATTTATAATTAAGAAAATCGTAGAATGTTGTGGAATATTACGCTCTCTGGTATTCACCTTAATAACCTGAGGGAAACCACAGCCAAAACCTCAGGTAGAGAGACAACTTTGAGCATTTAACAATCATATAAAAATATTGCATTCAATTCATAAAGAGTTGTCCCAATAATTTATGATAAACATATTTGGTAAAATTATATGACTGGGATACAAACTGATATTGTTGCTCACAACTGCAATTGTGTGCGTTCTGGTTTGTATAATTATATTTCTTGGTACTTCCGTTTATAGAGCGCTCTGTTTTGTCAGAGGGCAATTGTTTATATTTTGTATGGTCTGAATCGCAATGACTGGCCCTTGAGCTCACAGTTCTCCCGGCCACAATAGCTCTCGGTCAAACGAACCGGCCACGGCGGGTCACAGTCAAAGAGATCAGAAATAGTTATTGATAGTTTGATTGGTGGCAGACACCCAGATTTACAATTGTTAGTCAGTCAATATCAGATCGTTTATATTTAATAAAAATATGACATCATTGTGACAACTATAAAATAATTCAAATAACACATACCTGGCTTGTCAGAGCAACGACGTAGTTGACAAGGATTTCATAGGATTTGGTAATAAATATGAAGACGGAAACTATCGTGGTGCCAGGCATTGCCGGATAAGCTACACACGACAGCGGTTTCATAGGTGCACTAGGTCGTCTTGGTGCCAGGCATTGCCGGGTGAGCTACACATAGACGTCCCAGTGTGGAGGAAAACTATCGTGGTGCCAGGCATTGCCGGATAAGCTACACACGACAGCGGTTTCATAGGTGCACTAGGTCGTCTTGGTGCCAGGCATTGCCGGGTGAGCTACACATAGACGTCCCAGTGTGGAGGAAAACTATCGTGGTGCCAGGCATTGCCGGATGAGCTACACACGACAGCGGTTTCATAGGTGCACTAGGTCGTCTTAGTGCCAGGCATTGCCGGATGAGCTACACATAGACGTCCCAGTGTGGAGGATTAGGAAGATAGAGAAGTGAAGTCAAGGAGGTCAGGAAAACATACCTCGGACAAGCCAAGCATACGTGGAGTCCTGGATCAGACTCCTTGAGTACAGCTTTGGACTCGGGTTATATACAAAAATATCCCTCTTCACTCTTTCAGAACTAAGGTGCTTCGGGGGTAGCGCCTTCCCTCACCACCACGATCCAGACGCGTGATCGTGGAATCTTCTAGAATTTGTTTATCAAAACTGCAGGTACATGTTCAGCGTCTCGCAGTCTGTCCCTTTTCAAGTGGTTGGGCCATCTGGCTTTAGTGCCAGGACGTGGAGTCCATAGGCGTGCGGATGATCTTTTGAGACATCTTGTACCTTTCAAAATATCTAACAAAACATAATATTCTTTGCCATATTACATATTTATTTAAATTAACAGTACCATCTGTAAATATTATATTGGGTCACCTGTCCTAGTGTGACATAGGTAAATTTATATTAGTTGAAATCTAATATCTTATTTATTTAGAGCATATTTTATTATGGAATCTTTGAACTGATGTGTTGTAATAACACATCATTAAGAGACTTTAAGAATGATTCAAATAGATAATAATTTATCAACTTTATGTTGTTAAAGTTATTTGTAATTAAATGATAACTGAAAGGACATGGTTTTTACCAATATGCTACTGAAATAGATATTTCTGTTATTTAAAATACTCATCCGATCATATTTAAATAACGATATAATTTTATATAATAATCTACGGAAGTTTGAATACCGTATGGAAATTTGTGAAATCTACGCCTATGCTCCAAATACAGATAGTGGAATGCATACAATATTTCCGTATATGTCAAGTGTTTTCTGACCTGGCCTGCTAAATGTAAACAAATCCAACCCTTGACTAGTTTAAAAATACAAACAGATGTTCGTAAAATAATTATTCACAAAAATATTGTATAGTAATAAAGATTATTCCTAATATTATTAATAACAAAATTATACATGCTAGCAGTACTGCTTCAATACTATGGATAAAATATGATGAAAAATTATAAAATTCGGGCGCGGAAGCAAATATTTATATAATTTTTTACAAAAATAAAGTCAGATTTTACCTATTTTTGATGAATACGTTGTATATTGTAAGCTTCATTGGCTGGATTCTAGAATACCTACCACACTTGAAATAGCAATTTTCTTGTTGCAATGTTTTCTTTTACCTAAATTATGATGAAAAATCATGAAATTCGGGCGCGGAAGCAAATATTTATATGATTTTTTACAAAAATTAAGTCAGATTTTACCTATTCTTGCAATGGATATTTTTGTTAAAACATTCATAATCATGCTATTGGACCTATACTGTGGATAAAATATGATGAAAAATTATAAAATTCGGGCGCGGAAGCAAATATTTATATAATTTTTTACAAAAATAAAGTCAGATTTTAACTATTTTTGATGAATACGTTCTATATTGTAAGCTAGATGAGCTTGATTCTAGAATACCTAACACACTTGAAATAGCAATTTTCTTGTTGCAATGTTTTCTTTTAGCTAAAATATAATGAAAAATCATAAAATTCGAAGGCGGAAGCAAATATTTATATGATTTTTTACAAAAATAAAGTCAGATTTTACCTTTATTTCAAATAGATATTTTTGTTAAAACATTCATAAACATGCTTTTGGACCTATACTATGATAAAATATGATAAAAAATTATAAAATTCGGGCGCGGAAGCAAATATTTATATAATTTTTTACAAAAATAAAGTCAGATTTTACATATTTTTGATGAATACGTTGTATATTGTAAGCTTCATTGGCTGGATTCTAGAATACCTACCACACTTTAAATAGCAATTTTCTTGTTGCAATGTTTTCTTTTAGCTAAAATATGATGAAAAATCATAAAATTCGGGCGCGGAAGCAAATATTTATATGATTTTTTACAAAAATAAAGTCAGATTTTACCTTTATTTCAAATAGATATTTTTGTTAAAACATTCATAAACATGCTTTTGGACCTATACTATGATAAAATATGATAAAAAATTATAAAATTCGGGCGCGGAAGCAAATATTTATATAATTTTTTACAAAAATAAAGTCAGATTTTACATATTTTTGATGAATACGTTGTATATTGTAAGCTTCATTGGCTGGATTCTAGAATACCTACTACACTTTAAATAGCAATTTTCTTGTTACAATGTTTTCTTTTAACTAAATTATGATGAAAAATCATAAAATTCGGGCGCGGAAGCAAATATTTATATCATTTTTTACAAAAATAAAGTCAGATTTTACCTATTCTTGAAATGGATATTTTTGTTAAAACATTCATAAACATGCTTTTGGACCTATACTGTGGAAAAACTATGATGAAAAATTATAAAATTCGGGCGCGGAAGCAAATATTTATATGATTTTTTACAAAAAAAAAGTCAGATTTTACCTATTTTTGATGAATACGTTGTATATTGTAAGCTACATGGGCTTGATTCTAGAATACCTAACACACTTGAAATAGCAATTTTCTTGTTGCAATGTTTTCTTTTAGCTAAAATATGATGAAAAATCATAAAATTCGGGCGCGGAAGCAAATATTTATATGATTTTTTACAAAATAAAGTCAGATTTTACCTATATTTGAAATAGATATTTTTGTTAAAACATTCATAAACATGCTTTCGGACCTATACTGTGGATAAAATATGATGAAAAATTATAAAATTCGGTGGCGGAAGCAATTAATTATATGATTTTTTCCAATAAAAAAGTCAGATTTTACTGATTTTTGATGAATACGTTGTATATTGTACGCTACATGGGCTGGATTCTAGAATACTTAACACACTTGAAATAGCAATTACGCGCTATCTCAGAGTTCTCTTAGCTAAAATATGACGAAAAATCATAAAATTCGGGCGCGGAAGCAAATATTTATATGTTTTTTTACAAAAATAAAGTCAGATTTTACCTATTTTTGAAATGGAAATTTTTGTTAAAACATTCATAAACATGCTTTTGGACCTATACTATGGATAAATTATGATGAAAAATTATAAAATTTGGGCGCGAAGCAAATATTTATATAATTTTTTACAAAAAGAAAGTCAGATTTTACCTATTTTTGATGAATACATTGTATATTGTAAGCTACATGGGCTTGATTCTAGAATACCTAACACACTTGAAATAGCAATTTTCTTGTTGCAATGTATTCTTTTAGCTAAAATATAATGAAAAATTATAAAATTCGGGCGCGGAAGCAAATATTTATATGATTTTTTACAAAAATAAAGTCAGATTTTACCTATATTTGAAAGAGATATTTTTGTTAAAACATTCATAAACATGCTTTTGGACCTATACTATGGATAAAATTTGATGAAAAATTATAAAATTCGGGCGCGGAAGTAAATATTTATATAATTTTTTACAAAAATAAGTCAGATTTTACATATTTTTGATGAATACGTTGTATATTGTAAGCTTCATTGGCTGGATTCTAGAATACCTACCACAATTGAAATAGCAATTTTCTTGTTGCAATGTTCTCTTTTACCTAAATTATGATGAAAAATCACAAAATTCGGCCGCAGAAGCAAATATTTATATCATTTTTTACAAAAATAAAGTCAGATTTTACCTATTCTTGAAATGGATATTTTTGTTAAAACATTCATAAACATGCTTTTGGACCTATACTGTGGATAAAATATGGTGAAAAAATTATAAAATTCGGGCGCGGAAGCAATTATTTATATGATTTTTTCCAAAAAAAAAGTCAGATTTTACCTATTTTTGATGAATACGTTGTATATTGTACGCTACATGGGCTGTATTCTAGAATACCTAACACACTTGAAATAGCAATTTTCTTGTTGCAATGTTTTCTTTTAGCTAAAATATGATGAAAAATCATAAAATTCGGGCGCGGAAGCAAATATTTATATGATTTTTTACAAAAATAAAGTTAGAATTTACCTATATTTGAAATAGTAATTTTTGTTGAAACATTCATAAACATGCTTTTGGACCTATAATATGGATAAAATATGATGAAAAATTATAAAATTGGGGCGCGGAAGCAAATATTTATATAATTTTTTACAAAAATAAAGTCAGATTTTAAATATTTTTGATGAATACGTTGTATATTGTAAGGTTCATTGGCTGGATTCTAGAATACCTACCACACTTGAAATAGCAATTTTCTTGTTGCAATGTTTTCTTTTACCTAAATTATGATGAAAAATCATAAAATTCGGGCGCTGAAGCAAATATTTATATAATTTTTTACAAAAAAAAGTCAGATTTTACCTATTTTTGATGAATACGTTGTATATTGTAAGCTACATGGGCTGGATTCTAGAATACCTAACACACTTGAAATAGCAATTTTTTTGTTGCAATATTTTCTTTTAGCTAAAATATGATGAAAAATCATAAAATACGGGCGCGGAAGCAAATATTTATATGATTTTTTACAAAAATAAAGTTAGAATTTACCTATATTTGAAATAGTAATTTTTGTTGAAACATTCATAAACATGCTTTTGGACCTATAATATGGATAAAATATGATGAAAAATTATAAAATTGGGGCGCGGAAGCAAATATTTATATAATTTTTTACAAAAATAAAGTCAGATTTTAAATATTTTTGATGAATACGTTGTATATTGTAAGGTTCATTGGCTGGATTCTAGAATACCTACCACACTTGAAATAGCAATTTTCTTGTTGCAATGTTTTCTTTTACCTAAATTATGGTGAAAAATCATAAAATTCGGGCGCTGAAGCAAATATTAATATAATTTTTTACAAAAAAAAGTCAGATTTTACCTATTTTTGATGAATACGTTGTATATTGTAAGCTACATGGGCTGGATTCTAGAATACCTAACACACTTGAAATAGCAATTTTTTTGTTGCAATATTTTCTTTTTGCTAAAATATGATGAACAATAATAAAATTCGGGCGCGGAAGCAAATATTTATATGATTTTTTACAAAAATAAAGTCAGATTTTACCTATATTTGAAATAGTAATTTTTGTTAAAACATTCATAAACATGCTTTTGGACCTATACTATGGATAAAATATGATAAAAAATTATAAAATTGGGGCGCGGAAGCAAATATTTATATAATTTTTTACAAAAATAAAGTCAGATTTTACATATTTTTGATGAATACGTTGTATATTGTAAGGTTCATTGGCTGGATTCTAGAATACCTACCACACTTGAAAAAGCAATTTTCTTGTTGCAATGTTTTCTTTTACCTAAATTATGATGAAAAATTATAAAATTCGGGCGCCGAAGCAAATATTTATATCTTTTTTTACAAAAAAAAGTCAGGTTTTACCTATTTTTGATGAATATGTTGTATATTGTAAGCTACATGGGCTGGATTCTAGAATACCTAACACACTTGAAATAGCAATTTTTTTGTTGCAATATTTTCTTTTAGCTAAAATATGATGAAAAATCATAAAATTCGGGCGCGGAAGCAAATATTTATATGATTTTTTACAAAAATAAAGTCAAATTTTACCTATTCTTGAAATGGATATATTTGTTAAAACATTCATAAACATGCTTTTGGACCTATACCGTGGATAAAATATGATAAAAAATTATAAAATACGGGCGCGGAAGCAATTATTTATATGATTTTTTCCAAAAAAAAAGTCAGATTTTACCTATTTTTGATGATTACGTTGTATATTGTACGCCACATGGGCTGGATTCTAGAATACCTAACATACTTGAAATAGCAATTTTCTTGTTGCAATGTTTTCTGTTAGCTAAAATATGATGAAAAATCATAAAATTCGGGCGCGGAAGCAAATATTTATATGATTTTTTACAAAAATAGAGTCAGATTTTACCTATATTTGAAATAGATATTTTTGTTAAAACATTCATAAACATGCTTTTGGACCTATACTATGGATAAAATTTGATGAAAAATTATAAAATTCGGGCGCGGAAGTAAATATTTATATAATTTTTTACAAAAATAAAATCAGATTTTACATATTTTTGATGAATACGTTGTATATTGTAAGCTTCATTGGCTGGATTCTAGAATACCTACCACAATTGAAATAGCAATTTTCTTGTTGCAATGTTCTCTTTTACCTAAATTATGATGAAAAATCACAAAATTCGGGCGCGGAAGCAAATATTTATATCATTTTTTACAAAAATAAAGTCAGATTTTACCTATTCTTGAAATGGAGATTTTTGTTAAAACATTCATAAACATGCTTTTGGACCTATACTGTGGATAAAATATGGTGAAAAATTATAAAATTCGGGCACGGAAGCAATTATTTATATGATTTTTTCCAAAAAAAAAGTCAGATTTTACCTATTTTTGATGAATACGTTGTATATTGTACGCTACATGGGCTGTATTCTAGAATACCTAACACACTTGAAATAGCAATTTTCTTGTTGCAATATTTTCTTTTAGCTAAAATATGATGAAAAATCATAAAATACGGGCGCGGAAGCAAATATTTATATGATTTTTTACAAAAATAAAGTCAGATTTTACCTATATTTGAAATAGATATTTTTGTTAAAACATTCATAAACATGCTTTTGGACCTATACTATGGATAAAATTTGATAAAAAATTATAAAATTCGGGCGCGGAAGTAAATATTTATATAATTTTTTACAAAAATAAGTCAGATTTTACATATTTTTGATGAATACGTTGTATATTGTAAGCTTCATTGGCTGGATTCTAGAATACCTACCACAATTGAAATAGCAATTTTCTTGTTGCAATGTTCTCTTTTACCTAAATTATGATGAAAAATCACAAAATTCGGGCGCGGAAGCAAATATTTATATCATTTTTTACAAAATAAAGTCAGATTTTACCTATTCTTGAAATGGATATTTTTGTTAAAACATTCATAAACATGCTTTTGGACCTATACTATGGATAAAATATGATGAAAAATTATAAAATTCGGGCGCGGAAGCAAATATTTATATAATTTATTACAAAAATAAAGTCAGATTTTACCTATTTTTGATGAATACGTTGTATATTGTAAGCTTCATTGGCTTGATTCTAGAATACCTACCACACTTGAAATAGCAATTTTTTTATTGCAATGTTTTCTTTTACCTAAATTATGATGAAAAATCATAAAATTCGGGCGCGGAAGCAAATATTTATATAATTTTTACAAAAATATAGTCAGATTTTACCTATTTTTGATGAATACGTTGTATAATGTAAGCTTCATTGGCTGGATTCTAGAATACCTACCACACTTGAAATCGGAATTTTCTTGTTGCAATGTTTTCTTTTACCTAAATTATGATGAAAAATCATAAAATTCGGGCGCGGAAGCAAATATTTATATGATTTTTTACAAAAATAAAGTCAGATTTTACCTATATTTGAAATAGATATTTTTGTTAAAACATTCATAAACATGCTTTTGGACCTATACTATGGATAAAATTTGATAAAAAATTATAAAATTCGGGCGCGGAAGTAAATATTTATATAATTTTTTACAAAAATAAAGTCAGATTTTACATATTTTTGATGAATACGTTGTATATTGTAAGCTTCATTGGCTGGATTCTAGAATACCTACCACAATTGAAATAGCAATTTTCTTGTTGCAATGTTCTCTTTTACCTAAATTATGATGAAAAATCACAAAATTCGGGCGCGGAAGCAAATATTTATATCATTTTTTACAAAAATAAAGTCAGATATTACCTATTCTTGAAATGGATATTTTTGTTAAAACATTCATAAACTTGCTTTTGGACCTATACTGTGGATAAAATATGGTGAAAAATTATAAAATTCGGGCGCGGAAGCAATTATTTATATGATTTTTTCCAAAAAAAAAAGTCAGATTTTACCTATTTTTGATGAATACGTTGTATATTGTACGCTACATGGGCTGTATTCTAGAATACCTAACACACTTGAAATAGCAATTTTCTTGTTGCAATATTTTCTTTTAGCTAAAATATGATGAAAAATCATAAAATACGGGCGCGGAAGCAAATATTTATATGATTTTTTACAAAAATAAAGTCAGATTTTACCTATATTTGAAATAGATATTTTTGTTAAAACATTCATAAACATGCTTTTGGACCTATACTATGGATAAAATTTGATGAAAAATTATAAAATTCGGGCGCGGAAGTAAATATTTATATAAATTTTTACAAAAATAAGTCAGATTTTACATATTTTTGATGAATACGTTGTATATTGTAAGCTTCATTGGCTGGATTCTAGAATACCTACCACAATTGAAATAGCAATTTTCTTGTTGCAATGTTCTCTTTTACCTAAAGTATGATGAAAAATCACAAAATTCGGGCGCGGAAGCAAATATTTATATCATTTTTTACAAAAATAAAGTCAGATTTTACCTATTCTTGAAATGGATATTTTTGTTAAAACATTCATAAACATGCTTTTGGACCTATACTGTGGATAAAATATGGTTTAAAATTATAAAATTCGGGCGCGGAAGCAATTATTTATATGATTTTTTCCAAAAAAAAAGTCAGATTTTACCTATTTTTGATGAATACGTTGTATATTGTACGCTACATGGGCTGGATTGTAGAACACCTAACACACTTGAAATAGCAATTTTCTTGTTGCAATGTTTTCTTTTAGCTAAAATATGATGAAAACTCATAAAATTCGGGCGCGGAAGCAAATATTTATATGATTTTTTACAAAAATAAAGTCAGATTTTACCTATTTTTGAAATGTATATTTTTGTTAAAACATTCATAAACATGCTTTTGGACCTATACTATGGATAAAATATGATGAAAAATTATAAAATTCAGGCGCGGAAACAAATATTTATATAATTTTTTACAAAAATTAAGTCAGATTTTACCTATTTTTGATGAATACGTTGTATATTGTAAGCTTCATTGGCTGGATTCTAGAATATCTACCACACTTGAAATAGCAAATTTCTTGTTGCAATGTTTTCTTTTACCTAAATTATGATGAAAAATCATAAAATTCGGGCGCGGAAGCAAATATTTATATAATTTTTTACAAAAATAAAGTCAGATTTTACCTATTCTTGAAATGGATATTTTTGTTAAAACATTCATAAACATGCTTTTGGACCTATACTGTGGAAAAAATATGATGAAAAATTATAAAATTCGGGCGCGGAAGCAATTATTTATATGGTTTTTGCCAAAAATAAGTCAGATTTTACCTATTTTTGATGAATACGTTGTATATTGTACGCTACATGGGCTGGATTCTACAATATCTAACACACTTGAAATAGCAATTTTCTTGTTGCAATGTTTTCTTTTAGCTAAAATATGATAAAAAATCATAAAATTCGGGCGCGGAAGCAAATATTTATATGTTTTTTTACAAAAATAAATTCACATTTTACCTATTTTTGAAATGGATATTTTTGTTAAAATATTCATAAACATGCTTTTGGACCTATACTATGGATAAACATATGATGAAAAATTATAAAATTCGGGCGCGGAAGCAATTATTTATATGATTTGTTCCAAAAAAAAAGTCAGATTTTACCTATTTTTGATGAATACGTTGTATATTGTAAGCTTCATTGGCTGGATTCTAGAATACCTACCACACTTGAAATAGCAATTTTCTTATTGCAATGTTTTCTTTTACCTAAATTATGATAAAAAATTATAAAATTCGGGCACGGAAGCAAATATTTATATGATTTTTTACAAAAATAAAGTCAGATTTTACCTATTCTTGAAATGGATATTTATGTTAAAACATTCATAAACATGCTTTTGGACCTATACTGTGGATAAAATATGATGAAAAATTATAAAATTCGGGCGCAGAAGCAAATATTTATATGGTTTTTGCCAAAAATAAGTCAGATTTTACCTATTTTTGATGAATACGTTGTATATTGTACGCTACATGGGCTGGATTCTACAATATCTAACACACTTGAAATAGCAATTTTCTTGTTGCAATGTTTTCTTTTAGCTAAAATATGATAAAAAATCATAAAATTCGGGCGCGGAAGCAAATATTTATATGTTTTTTTACAAAAATAAAGTCAGGTTTTACCTATATTCAAAATAGATATTTTTGTTAAAACATTCATAAACATGCTTTTGGACCTATACTATGGATAAAATATGATGAAAAATTATAAAATTCAGGCGCGGAAACAAATATTTATATAATTTTTTACAAAAATAAAGTCAGATTTTACCTATTTTTGATGAATACGTTGTATATTGTAAGCTTCATTGGCTGGATTCTAGAATATCTACCACACTTGAAATAGCAAATTTCTTGTTGCAATGTTTTCTTTTACCTAAATTATGATGAAAAATCATAAAATTCGGGCGCGGAAGCAAATATTTATATAATTTTTTACAAAAATAAAGTCAGATTTTACCTATTCTTGAAATGGATATTTTTGTTAAAACATTCATAAACATGCTTTTGGACCTATACTGTGGAAAAAATATGATGAAAAATTATAAAATTCGGGCGCGGAAGCAATTATTTATATGGTTTTTGCCAAAAATAAGTCAGATTTTACCTATTTTTGATGAATACGTTGTATATTGTACGCTACATGGGCTGGATTCTACAATATCTAACACACTTGAAATAGCAATTTTCTTGTTGCAATGTTTTCTTTTAGCTAAAATATGATAAAAAATCATAAAATTCGGGCGCGGAAGCAAATATTAATATGTTTTTTTACAAAAATAAAGTCAGATTTTACCTATTTTTGAAATGGATATTTTTGTTAAAATATTCATAAACATGCTTTTGGACCTATACTATGGATAAAATATGATGAAAAATTATAAAATTCGGGCGCGGAAGCAATTATTTATATGATTTGTTCCAAAAAAAAAGTCAGATTTTACCTATTTTTGATGAATACGTTGTATATTGTAAGCTTCATTGGCTGGATTCTAGAATACCTACCACACTTGAAATAGCAATTTTCTTATTGCAATGTTTTCTTTTACCTAAATTATGATAAAAAATTATAAAATTCGGGCACGGAAGCAAATATTTATATGATTTTTTACAAAAATAAAGTCAGATTTTACCTATTCTTGAAATGGGTATTTATGTTAAAACATTCATAAACATGCTTTTGGACCTATACTGTGGATAAAATATGATGAAAAATTATAAAATTCGGGCGCAGAAACAATTATTTGTATGTTTTTTTACGAAAATAAAGTCAGATTTTACCTATATTTGATGAACACGTTGTATATTGTAAGCTTCATTGGCTGGATTCTAGAATACCTACCACAATTGGAATAGCAATTTTTTTGTTGCAATGTTTTCTTTTAGTTAAAATATGATGAAAAATCATAAAATTCGGGCGCGGAAGCAAATATTTATATGATTTTTTACAAAAATAAAGTCAGATTTTACCTATATTTGAAATAGATATATTTGTTAAAACATTCATAAACATGCTTTTGGACCTATACTATGGATAAAATATGATGAAAAATTATAAAATTCGGGCGCGGAAGCAAATATTTATATAATTTTTTACAATAATAAAGTCAGATTTTACTGATTTTTGATGAATACGTTGTATATTGTAAGCTTCATTGGCTGGATTCTAGAATACCTACCACAATTGGAATAGCAATTTTTTTGTTGCAATGTTTTCTTTAGTTAAAATATGATGAAAAATCATAAAATTCGGGCGCGGAAGCAAATATTTATATAATTTTTTACAAAAATAAAGTCAGATTTTACTTATTCTTTAAATGGATATTTTTGTTAAAACATTCATAAACATGCTTTTGGACCTATACTGTAGATAAAATATGATAAAAAAAATTATAAAATTCGGGCGCGGAAGCAAATATTTATATGATTTTTTACAAAAATAAAGTCAGATTTTACCTATTCTTGAAATGGATATTTATGTTAAAACATTCATAAACATGCTTTTGGACTTATACTATAGATAAAATATGAAGAAAAATTATAAAATTCGGGCGCGGAAACAAATATTTATATAATTTTTTACAAAAATAAAGTCAGATTTTACCTAATTTTGATGAATACGTTGTATATTGTACGCTACATTGGCTGGATTCTAGAATACCTACCACACTTGAAATAGCAATTTTCTAGTTGCAATGTTTTCTTTTAACTAAATTATGATGAAAAATTATAAAATTCGGGCACGGAAGCAAATATTTATATGATTTTTTACAAAAATAAAGTCAGATTTTACCTATTCTTGAAATGGATATTTATGTTAAAACATTCATAAACATGCTTTTGGACTTATACTATAGATAAAATATGAAGAAAATTTATAAAATTCGGGCGCGGAAACAAATATTTATATAATTTTTTACAAAAATAAAGTCAGATTTTACCTAATTTTGATGAATACGTTGTATATTGTACGCTACATGGGCTGGATTCTACAATACCTAACACACTTGAAATAGCAATTTTCTTGTTGCAATGTTTTCTTTTAGCTAAAATATGATAAAAAATTATAAAATTCGGGCGCGGAAGCAAATATTTATATGATTTTTTACAAAAATAAAGTCAGATTTTACCTGTTTTTGAAATGGATATTTTTGTTAAAATATTCATAACATGCTTTTGGACCTATACTATGGATAAAATATGATGAAAAATTATAAAATTCGGGCGCGGAAGCAAATATTTATATAATTTTTTACAATAATAAAGTCAGATTTTACATATTTTTGATGAATACGTTGTATATTGTAAGCTTCATTGGCTGGATTCTAGAATACCTACCACACTTGAAATAGCAATTTTCTTGTTGCAATGTTTTCTTTTAGCTAAAATATGATGAAAAATCATAAAATTCGGGCGCGGAAGCAAATATTTATATGATTTTTTACAAAAATAAAGTCAGATTTTACCTATTCTTAAAATGGATATTTTTGTTAAAACATTCATAAACATGCATTTGGACCTATACTGTGGATAAAATATGATGAAAAATTATAAAATTCGGGCGCGGAAGCAGTTATTTATATGATTTCTTCCAAAAAAAAAGTCAGATTTTACCTATTTTTGATGAATACGTTGTATATTGTAAGCTACATGGGCTGGATTCTAGAATACCTAACACACTTGAAATAGCAATTTTCTTGTTGCAATGTTTTCTATTACCTAAATTATGATAAAAAATCGTAAAATTCGGGCGCGGAAGCAAATATTTATATGATTTTTTACAAAAATAAAGTCAGATTTTACCTATTCTTGAAATGGATATTTTTGTTAAAACATTCATAAACATGTTTTTGGACCTATACTGTGGATAATATATGATGAAAAATTATAAAATTCGGGTGCGGAAGCAAATATTTATATAATTATTTACAAAAATAAAGTCAGATTTTACCTATTTTTGATGAATACATAGTATATTGTAAGCTACATGGGCTTGATTCTAGAATACCTAACATACTTTATATAGCAATTTTCTTGTTGCAATGTTTTCTTTTAGCTATAATATGATGAAAAATCATAAAATTCGGGCGCGGAAGCAAACATTTATATGATTTTTTACAAAAATAAAGTCAGATTTTACCTATTCTTGAAATGGATATATTTGTTAAAACATTCATAATCATGCTTTTGGACCTATACTATGGATAAAATATGATGAAAAATTATAAAATTTGGGCGCAGAAGCAAATATTTATATAATTTTTTACAATAATAAAGTCAGATTTTACATATTTTTGATGAATACGTTGTATATTGTAAGCTTCATTGGCTGGATTCTAGAATACCTACCACACTTGAAATAGCAATTTTCTTGTTGCAATGTTTTCTTTTAGCTAAAATATGATGAAAAATCATAAAATTCGGGCGCGGAAGCAAATATTTATATGATTTTTTACAAAAATAAAGTCAGATTTTACCTATTCTTGAAATGGATATTTTTGTTAAAACATTCATAAACATGCTTTTGGACCTATACTGTAGATAAAATATGATGATAAATTATAAAATTCGGGCGCGGAAGCATTTATTTATATGATTTTTTCCAAAAAAAAGTCAGATTTTACCTATTTTTTATGAATACGTTGTATATTGTACGCTACATGGGCTGGATTCTAGAACACCTAACACACTTGAAATAGCAATTTTCTTGTTGCAATGTTTTCTTTTAGCTAAAATATGATGAAAACTCATAAAATTCGGGCGTGGAAGCAATTATTTATATGATTTTTTACAAAAATAAAGTCAGATTTTACCTATTCTTAAAATGGATATTTTTGTTAAAACATTCATAAACATGCTTTTGGACCTATACTGTAGATAAAATATGATAAAAAATTATAAAATTCGGGCGCGGAAGCAATTATTTATATGTTTTTTTTTTCAAAAAAAAAGTCAGATTTTACCTATTTTTGATGAATACGTTGTATATTGTACGCTACATGGGCTGGATTCTAGAATACCTAACACACTTGAAATAGCAATTTTCTTGTTGCAATGTTTTCTTTTAGCTAAATTATGATAAAAAATCATAAAATTCGGGCGCGGAAGCAAATATTTATATGATTTTTTACAAAAATAAAGTCAGATTTTACCTATTCTTGAAATGAATATTTTTGTTAAAACATTCATAAACATGCTTTTGGACCTATACTGTAGATAAAATATGATAAAAAATTATAAAATTCGGGCGCGGAAGCAAATATTTATATGATTTTTTACAAAAATAAAGTCAGATTTTACCTATTTTTGAAATGGATATTTTTGTTAAAACATTCATAAACATGCTTTTGGACCTATACTATGGATAAAATATGATGAAAAATTATAAAATTCGGGCGCGGAAACAAATATTTATATAATTTTTTACAAAAATAAAGTCAGATTTTACATATTTTTAATGAATACGTTGTATATTGTAAGCTTCATTGGCTGGATTCTAGAATACCTACCACACTTGAAATAGCAATTTTCTTGTTGCAATGTTTTCTTTTAACTAAATTATGATGAAAAATTATAAAATTCGGGCACGGAAGCAAATATATATATGATTTTTTACAAAAATAAAGTCAGATTTTACTTATTCTTGAAATGGATATTTATGTTAAAACATTCATAAACATGCTTTTGGACTTATACTATAGATAAAATATGAAGAAAAATTATAAAATTCGGGCGCGGAAACAAATATTTATATAATTTTTTACAAAAATAAAGTCAGATTTTACCTATTTTTGATGAATACGTTGTATATTGTAAGCTTCATTGGCAATATTCTAGAATACCTCCCACACTTGAAATAGCAAATTTCTTGTTGCAATGTTTTCTTTTACCTAAATTATGATGAAAAATCATAAAATTCGGGCGCGGAAGCAAATATTTATATAATTATTTACAAAAATAAAGTCAGATTTTACCTATTTTTGATGAATACATAGTATATTGTAAGCTACATGGGCTTGATTCTAGAATACCTTACATACTTTATATAGCAATTTTCTTGTTGCAATGTTTTCTTTTAGCTATAATATGATGAAAAATCATAAAATTCGGACGCGGAAGCAAATATTTATATGATTTTTTACAAAAATAAAGTGAGATTTTACCTACATTTGAAATAGATATATTTGTTAAAACATTCATAATCATGCTTTTGGACCTATACTATGGATAAAATATGATGAAAAATTATAAAATTTGGGCGCGGAAGCAAATATTTATATAATTTTTTACAATAATAAAGTCAGATTTTACATATTTTTGATGAATACGTTGTATATTGTAAGCTTCATTGGCTGGATTCTAGAATACCTACCACACTTGAAATAGCAATTTTCTTGTTGCAATGTTTTCTTTTAGCTAAAATATGATGAAAAATCATAAAATTCGGGCGCGGAAGCAAATATTTATATGATTTTTCACAAAAATAAAGTCAGATTTTACCTATTCTTGAAATGGATATTTTTGTTAAAACATTCATAAACATGCTTTTGGACCTATACTGTAGATAAAATATGATGAAAAATTATAAAATTCGGGCGCGGAAGCATTTATTTATATGATTTTTTCCAAAAAAAAGTCAGATTTTACCTATTTTTTATGAATACGTTGTATATTGTACGCTACATGGGCTGGATTCTAGAACACCTAACACACTTGAAATAGCAATTTTCTTGTTGCAATGTTTTCTTTTAGCTAAAATATGATGAAAACTCATAAAATTCGGGCGCGGAAGCAAATAATTATATGATTTTTTACAAAAATAAAATCAGATTTTACCTATTTTTGAAATATATATTTTTGTTAAAACATTCATAAACATGCTTTTGGACCTATACTGTGGATAAAATATGATGTAAAATTATAAAATTCGGGCGCGGAAGCAATTATTTATATGATTTTTTACAAAAAAAAAAGTCAAATTTTACCTATTTTTGATGAATACGTTGTATATTGTACGCTACATGGACTGGATTCTAGAATACCTAACACACTTTAAATAACAATTTTCTTGTTGAAATGTTTTCTTTTAGCTAAAATATGATAAAAAAATCATAAAATTCGGGCGCGGAAGCAAATATTTATATGATTTTTTTCCAAAAATAATGTTAGATTTTACCTATTTTTGAAATGGATATTTTTGTTAAAACATTCATAAACATGCTTTTGGACCTATACTTTGGATAAAATATGATGAAAAAAATATAAAATTCGGGCGCGGAAGCAAATATTTATATAATTTTTTACACAAATAAAGTCAGATTTTACTTATTTTTGATGAATACGTTGTATATTGTAAGCTTCATTGGCTGGATTCTAGAATACGTACCACACTTGAAATAGCTATTTTCTTGTTGCAATGTTTTCTTTTACCTAAATTATGATAAAAAATCATAAAATTCGGGCGCGGAAGCAAATACTTATATGATTTTTTACAAAAATAAAGTCAGTTTTTACTTATTCTTGAAATGGATATTTTTGTTAAAACATTCATAAACATGCTTTTGGACCTATACTGAGGATAAAATATGATGAAAAATTATAAAATTCGGGCGCGGAAGCAAATATTTATATAATTTTTTACAAAAATAAAGTCAGATTTTACCTATTTCTGATGAACACATTGTATATTGTAAGCTACATGGGCTTGATTCTAGAATACCTAACACACTTGAAATAGCAATTTTCTTGTTGCAATGTTTTCTTTTAGCTAAAATATGATAAAAAATCATAAAATTCGCTCGCGGAAGCAAATATTTATATGATTTTTTACAAAAATAAAGTCAGACTTTACCTATTCTTAAAATAGATATTTTTGTTTAAACATTCATAAACATGGTTTTGGACCTATACTGTGGATAAACTATGATGAAAAATTATAAAATTCGGGCGCGGAAGCAAATATTTATATGATTTTTTACAAAAAAAATGTCAGATTTTACCTATTTTTGATGAAAACTTTGTATATTGTAAGCTACATGGGCTGGATTCTAGAATACCTAACACACTTGAAATAGCAATTTTCTTGTTGCAATGTTTTCTTTTAGCTAAAATATGATGAAATATCATAAAATTCGGGCGCGGAAGCAAATATTTATATGATTTTTTACAAAAATAAAGTCAGATTTTACCTATTTTTGAAATGTATATATTTGGTAAAACATTCATAAACATGCATTAGGACCTATACTATGGATAAAATATGAAGAAAAATTATAAAATTCGGGCGCGGAAACAAATATTTATATAATTTTTTACAAAAATAAAGTCAGATTTTACCTATTTTTGATGAATACGTTGTATATTGTAAGCTTCATTGGCTGTATTCTAGAATACCTAACACACTTAAAATAGCAATTTTCTTGTTGCAATGTTTTCTTTTACCTAAATTATGATGAAAAATCATAAAATTCGGGCGCGGAAGCAAATATTTATATGATTTTTTACAAATATAAAGTCAGATTTTACCTATTCTTGAAATGGATATTTTTGTTAAAACATTCATAAACATGCTTTTGGACCTATACTGTGGACAAAATATGATGAAAAATTATAAATTTCGGGCGCGGAAGCAAATATTTATATAATTTTTTACAAAAATAAAGTCAGATTTTACCTATTTTTGATGAATACGTTGTATATTGTAAGCTACATGGGCTTGATTCTAGAATACCTAACACACTTGAAATAGCAATTTTCTTGTTGCCATGTTTTCTTTTAGCTAAAATATGATGAAAAATCATAAAACACGGGCGCGGAAGCAAATATTTATATGATTTTTTACAAACAGATTTTACCTATTCTTGAAATGGATATTTTTGTTAAAACATTCATAAACATGCTTTTGGACCTATACTGTGGATAAAATATGATAAAAAATCATAAAATTCGGGCGCGGAAGCAAATATTTATATGATTTTTTACAAAAATAAAGTCAGATTTTACCTATTCTTGAAATGGATATTTTTGTTAAAACATTCATAAACATGCTTTTGGACCTATACTGCGGATAATATATGATGAAAAATTATAAAATTCGGGCGCGGAAGCAAATATTTATATGATTATTTACAAAAATAAAGTCAGATTTTACCTATTTTTGATGAATACGTTGTATATTGTAAGCTACATGGGCTGGATTCTAGAATACCTACCACACTTGTAATAGCAATTTTCTTGTTGCAATGTTTTCTTTTACCTAAATTATGATGAAAAATCATAAAATTCGGGCGAGGATGCAAATATTTATATCAGTTTTACTCTGAGATAGCGCGTT